>CABFOQ010017351.1:7762-21652 GCA_900660455.1 Gephyroberyx darwinii | reverse complement strand
GCCATGTTGGAGGTCCTCAGCTCTGAACAGCTGATTGTGATTGCTTGTTAGCTAGCTAACCATAGTATCTGGTCAGCTAACCATCACTGTTTTGTTGTTAACACATCTGATTAGCACACTAGCTAACGTATCTTGTAGCAGCTAGCATTAGCAGTGGCTAGTAGTCCCATGTTAACAGTAACTAAACTAGCCTGCTGGCTAGTTAGCTAGCTACCAGTTTGTTCAGGTTAACTGAGCTGACTCTTCTCCAGCTCCAACTCAGAGTGTTTTGGAGTAGAGACTAGGGCTAAAGACAAGACAGTTTACTGAGTCACAGTAACCTACATTTGGAGACAAATCTACCTGATCACACTGTTCACTTTTACTGAGAACGTTACTGGATGATCTACAGACACACCACAACAACCTGGTTCAGCTAGCTCTCTGTTTCTAGCCTGGTTCTGATAGATTTAGACCTTATTAACTAACAGACGATTCTCCAGTGGATCTCGAAGATGGCACCGCTGTGGTTTCTGGGAGATCTGTAGCGTGTATAGTAGAGTACTCAGCTACAAAACGGGGCTTAAAGATCCAGGAGGAAGAGGTGATAACGTTACAAACAAAACCTTTGCCGTCACTCCAGCATAGCGGCATGTCCCCCATAACCACCGGTAACCACTGTCCAAGCATTCTCTAGCCTCCATCAACTCTCATACATTTACATTATGGCACTCGACTAAGTTTCATAAATAAGATCTAGTCGCGAGAGCAGGATAAGGTACAGTGGGGTCCAAAAGTCCACCATGAAGAACTTTTTTGTTTCAGCATTTATCAAAGACTAATACAATTTCAGTCAAATTATATTTATCAAACATAAATATCTTGATAAATTATGAAAACAAAGAGTTCTTGGTGGTGGACTCAGACCCCACTATGTTGCTGTGGATGGACAGTAAACTGGACCGGTCAGAGCAAGGCATGACTCGACAGAAAGGGCTACAATCACTTTTCTTTACTCCTTGGTAAAAGATGCTGCCTGATTGGTTGATTGGTGATTGACTTCGATGATGCCTAAAACAGTCAGCGTAATCAGCCATGGATACGTATGCAGCGTTGCTGTTTTGAAAACGGTGGTGCTACACAACTGTCCAGGGAACTGTGTGGTTCGTTGTAGTCCTGTAGGCCGAGACCAGGGCAAGAAACTGAGGGGTGCAATAAGTAAGGTTTTTACTGCCCCATACCACAAAATGACCATAATATATCTAGGGGTTGATAGGGTTGTTGATCAGTACCAATGACTCAACAATTATTTGGCCAGCGGCTGAAATGTCTGTCTTCCAAAAGTCACTTTCCGGCCCGTACGAAACAGAAACTCCCCACCCATTAAAGACTCCCAACCTCTCAGCGATGGAGGATGGTGCTACGAGCGAGAGCGACTGACATCACAAGACATTTCAGCTTTGAAGCTAACAAGGCTCGTTCCCAAGCCAACAAAACAAAACAGCATGGTGATATATTACTTCTTGACTAGACGTTTGTTTTGGGTCTCTCTAATTGGCTAGCTTGGGAAAATGTGGCTTTATTGTTTGTTAATTACAGGCCACCATAGCTCAAGGGGTGGGACAAGATCTGTCGAACTACTAGAGGTCGATAGTCATAGATCACTTAATGCCCCTTAATGTTTTTTATCCACTCGCCACACTGGCTGGTAAATAAAGAAAGAAATCACTAGTCACTTTCACTATTTCACCAGCCCACGGGGGTTTTGAACAGAACAGGACCTCCAAATGATAACTGGTTAACTATACCATAACTTAACCAGCCACAGACAAAAAATTACCAGCATTTGTCGGGTGGCTGGTGGTGATCTACCACCCTGGTCTTTTCAGTCTTTCATCCATGCAGGGCGGAGAAGTCGAAGTCGGCGAAGACTTCCTGCTGCTCGGAGGAGAGGCTGAAGGGCTTGGAGGGAGGCGATAAGATTGGCTGGAGACGAGTGAACTCGCTGTCAAAGTTGCTGACGTCCATGGACTCCTTGATTGACGGCAGGAACGGGGGCGTTACCTTCTTGGCGAGCAGGGCTTCCCAGTTGATGGTCTGAGAAAGAAGTGTACAGCAGAATGAACATGAACATGAAACTGATTCCTCATGATGGTCCTCATCTTTCTTTTTCTATTGGGACACTCACTCACTCACTACCACGATCTCACTTATCTGCATCTGGGCTATTTTAATGTAGTTTATTTCTCTTATTTGTTATTTCTGTATTTTGTCTTTTTTTTTTTAAACCATTATCCGAGTTTGGCTATCTCTGCTGGGGCTTCAAGTTATGTTTAAATGTATAAGTGGGTTTTATCTCTATATTATCAGTTCATAAAAACCTGAAGTAGGGGTGCACTGTACAGAGATTATTATGGGATAAAGATAGACATACAGACATAGACGTAGAAATAGGAGCTGGTCAGATCAGTGCATCGATGCATTTTAGATGCATGACTTTATACCTGTGAAGCGTGCCATATTGGCTCAACTGATCCTGAAGTAATAACGCAACAACCTATATTACTAGTACTATCTATATTACTCAAAGAGGCTAATAAGTCCCAATGCCTTAAACCAAGATGGAAATAAAGCTCCAGTAAAACAAATATCTGTATCCTCGTGGCCTTTCCCCGAGCCTGCCTACCTCAACGCCTCTCACTGTCAACATATTTTTCAAAATAACAAGATCGTTTCTCATAATGACGAGATCTTTATCCCATAATGTCGTAATCCCGAGAGAAAACAGGCCAGATGAATGCAATACGCTTCCACGGCCAGGAAGTGATCTACCTGGAAGAACTTCTCTCCTTTGACCTCGTTGGCGTCCCTCTCTCCAGCTCCAAGCCTTTTCACCGGATTCTTCTTCAGCAGCTGCAGAGGGACGTTCAAAAGACCCACGTTCATTACTGAGCACTCCACAGAGGAAAAGGTGACACTATAATTTAAGTGCTGCTCATAAAGAATTATGAGGCATCATAGGCCCATAAGCCCTCATGCTTTATAGTCAAAACTATAATAATATACTGTGTAATGATCTATTCTCTGCTGTTCTACTAAAAATACTAAAGTATAGCATAGCACGATACAACATATGATAACACAACATGACATGACATAACATAACACAACATATAACATAACACAACATATGACACAACATAACACAACACGACATAACAACACGACACAACATATGATGACATAACATGACATAACACAACACATAACGCGACACAACATATGATAACATGACATAACATATAACACAACATAACATGACACAACACAACATATGATGACATAACATGACATAACATAACGCAACATATAACAACACATGACATAACATAACACGACATGACATAACATGACATAACAACGCAACATATAACACAACATGACATAACATAACGAAACGCAACACAACATATAACAACATAACACAACATATGATGACATAACATAACATGACATGACATAACATAACATAACATAACATAACACAACACAACACGACGTATGATGACACAACATAACACAACTTCTAATGACATGACATGACATACTGTAACACAAGCCATTTAGTGGTTGCTTGTATCCAAACCACTCGTGTGTCTACATTTTAGCATAACTTTTTTATCATTAACATTACTTTGATGTGATTTGATGTAAGAACGAACATTTTGAGTACGTAATATTCTCATAATGTGCTTACAATTCCTCACTTCCAGTAAAGCATGACAGGGAGAACAGCAGGAGCAGATGAGCGCTGGGGGCCGTTACCTTCTGGATGATGGAGATGGCATCCGGAGAAAGGGATTCTGGGTACTGCACATCGTCGTTCACAATGCTGTCGAACACCTCCTCCTCATCCTCACCGGGGAACGGGGACTAGCCAGCAGGACGGAAGGATGCAGTGTTACTAATGCAGCATCAGTGAAAAACTGTTTCACACGTAAAGGTGTTTGAAGCATCCCAAAAGATTATCAATGACTTCAGATTGTGAGATCGAATTTAGGCACCCATCTGTCGCTGTGCCCCGGTTCTACATAGAAACAGGTTCTACCTTGCACTTTGGTGGATTCTCCCACAGCGGCAAGCCAAAGAAGCCATGATGGTACTTTTCTACTTGTCTCCTGTAACAGCTAGTGAAACGTCTCACCTCTCCCACAAGCATCTCGAAGATGAGGACACCCATTCCCCACCAGTCCACCGCACGGGTGTAATTGTCATCTGTCAGGACCTCCGGAGCCAGAAACTCAGGAGTCCCGCAGAAAGTCGACGTCCGATCTCCATGCCCCATTCCTACCGAGACGAAACAGAGATGAAGGGCTAGTTACTTGACCTGATGTTTTCATGCACAGATCAACATCAGAATAGAGCTGAGCTTATATCAAGAATCATTATACGTGTAGCTTCTGTCAAAAACTGGATTGGTCAAAAACTTGTTCCACTTGTGCTGATAATTCACATTTATTGGTTTCTATTCCAATGTGTGGTAACCAGGAAGCAAAATATTCTTCTTTACCTCTGTTTTAAGAGCTTTAAGACCTTGTTAACTGTTAACCATAACAACTGAGGCTGTGATTGGGTGTATTTTGGTGATGTCAACAGCACTCGGCAGGGCCTCAAACCTATTCCATCACCGTTTTACCCACAGCCACAGTAAAGAGCACCTTCTCTGCTACTATACAATATATTATTTCACCTTCTTTACAAAGTCCAAAGTCTGTGATCTTCACAAATCCATCTGCACCCATCAGCAGGTTGTCCAACTTCAAATCCCTGTAGAAGACGTATGCACGGATGACATCGAGAGTATTTGGGAGACTAGATTTGCAGAAACATGAGGTCACGTGACATGTGGGTGTAATTACCGATAAATGATTTTATTCAGATGCAGGAACTCCAAACCCAGCAGGACACACGCTGAATAGAACCTGAACACAAACATAATACATTTTATTATCTGGATAAAAATACTGAATAAGCTGACACTCGCTGTGCCTTAATGATATCTGTGGAAGAAATTATGTCTTAATCACTGTATCCTAACCTTTGTGAGTAATATGATTGTGTTGTGCACATCTCTAGTGCTAGTATGAGGTATGAGGAGTATGAGGTGATCCTAACTGTTGCATCACTGTGAGCCCGTACTGAAGGCCGACCCATGGGAGACTCAAGAAATCTTCAACCCAGTACATATTGTTCAGTCTAGGTTGTAAATAACCTTGTAGATGTTTAGAAACTACCCCCCCGCCTGTCTTTCCCTCTTTATAATCACTGTTCAGATAGTTCTCTGGAGATCAACATACCCTATACTGTGTGTGTGGATCTCTCCTGAGCACTCAGCTATTGCAAATAAATATACTCAAGTAAATCACGACTCTGAGCTCTTAATCTTTAGTAAACAATTTTTTCAACAATACCCAAGCTCTGTCTTTTGTCTTTTTCTTTTTTGACCCTTTTAATTTTCTAAAAGAACTTTGAGAAATCCTTGAAGGTTTCTCAAATTGCAACCATAGGGGAACCCGAGAAGGTTCCCTGAGGGACCCCTTTATAAACGGATGAACCTTTTTAAACTGTCAAGGTATGAGTAACCATACGGTGCTTATTGGCTCCCTCTGGATCTTAGAAGAACCCCTGACGAACCCCTGGTTCTTAGAGTGTACTTGTTGAATAAAATCGTTAAGTCGTGATTTACTTGAGTATATTTATTTGCAATAGCTGAGCGCTCAGGAGAGATCCACACACAGTATAGGGTATACAGATCTCTGCCAGAGAACTATCTGAACAGTGATTATAAAGAGGGAAAGACAGGCGGGGGGGGGTAGTTTCTAAACATCTACAAGGTTATTTACAACCTAGACTGAACAATATGTACTGGGTTGAAGGTTTCTTGAGTCTCTGATGGGTCGGCCTTCAGTATGGACTCACAGTAATGCAACAGTTAGGATCACCTCATACTAGCACTAGACATGGGTACAACACAATCATATTGCTCAGAAAGGTTAGGATACAGTGATTAAGACATAATTTCTTCCACAGTACTGATTGGGCTGTTAGACAAACTCTAGAATAACTTTAACCAACCTCTTCAACTCTGATTCAAAGAGGCGATACTGACCTGGTCTGGACCTCGGTGAAGACGTTGTTATGGATGTGGATCATGAGGTCGCCCCCTGGTGAATACTCCATGACAAAGCAGACGTGGTCGCTGGTCTGGAAGCAGCCATGGAGGTTCACCAGGAAAGGATGCCTGGAAGCGTTGATCATCTCAAAGATCCTCTTCTCGCTCATAAGGCTGCAGAGGGAACACCTTAAATCAATACCTACACATTTCACAAACCTGTCTGTCTTCATTGCTATCTTCAAGTTTGCTGAGTGTCTTAACTTGTTACGATGTCTTGAGCTTATATTGAGGAACCTTTACCTACATATGTGCTTAGGCATGGTCTTAGGTCTGCAGAGGAACCTCTTTTGACTGGTTTAAAGTCTATTAAAGACAAAAGATGATCAAGCATTTGCGATCAGGGCCCCTAAACTTTGGTACAACCTGTCTGAGGAAATATGATGAGCAAACTCTCGCTGTTTTTACCTGTCTTCATTTCAAATCTTCAATAAATTTGAGTTTAGTTCGCACATACTACGCTGTAGTAGTATTGTTAATTTAATGAACTGTGTTGAGTCAGCAGAGCAAACCTTCCCTTTTTATAGCTTTGTTTTATTATATTTATTTCACAACACTTTCTAACTTTAAAGAAAAGTGCTAGACAAATATGTTATTTTTAAAAATCAACTAAGCGTTTCCAATCGTTTCACAAACCTGTCTACTTCATCTCGGGTCACGATGTCGCTTTTCTTCAAGGCTTTGATGGCGTACAGCTTTCCCGTCTTCTTGAACTCTGCTAGAAGTACCTGTATAAAATTCACAAATAATATTGAGGACAAAAAGCAAGAAAAACTTTTGACTGAGTATCTTGTTAAAACTATTCAGCTGTTACCTTTCCAAAGTGCCCTCTTCCCAGAACTGAAATATATTTGAAATCTTCCATCTGCATCCTTGTGAAGAGACAGAGAGAAAAATAGAAAATAATCAGGCTACGCTTCACTACTTCACTGTTACCATATATGAAATGGTGTGTGTGTGTGTGTGTGAGTACTTCAGAGAAGATACAGGTTTATCTCCACTTCCTTCTCTAGTGCTGTCGATAGAGGACTGCAGAGAGACACAGTTCAAACATATTACCATTTGATTATAATTGTGATTGATCAGCTAAATGCCTAAAATGTCAAATCTAACAACATGTCGTCGACACCAGGTTTAGTTCGTAAAGACAGCGGACATGTTAGAGGACATGCTCACCTGTTCTTCTTGCAGTGTAGGCATAGGTGGTGTTTTATGTGCTGTGGGGGTGGTGCTGAGAGTGTTGGTTCCCTGGTCAAGGCTGGTCGGAGATGACTGGTCCTCACTGATGTTGAGTCTGATTACTGGTACATCGCTACAGGGAAACGAAGAGAATTGATTGTGCAAAACATGGTGCAACCTGAGCGACAGGCTACTAAAAAGGAGATCTCTCCATAATAGTACATCAAGAACGATAGTGATGTGTCTAAATGAAAGTGGTGATGATTTATTGATGTTAACATGCTGCACAGAGCACCTTTAACCGGGGGTAGCTGAAGTCTAGACGTTAGAGAAGGTGGTGACTGGAAGGATGGTGGATCATGGGATCTAGAGGGATGTTGTAGCTCAGTAGGTGGAGCCTAATACCACTGGTGCCAGTGGTATTAGGCTCCACCCACTGAGCTGATCCCACAAATGATCAAAAAAGTAAAATCAAAATAGCAAAAGTCGACTGCTTGGTTGTCAAGACTCTCAAGCTTGGTTGAGTCAAGAAATCAACTTTTTTTGGAGTCGACCCTCCACCTCTACCTCGGATAAAGGCGTCCACCAAAGGAGTCACGCTATGCTATGTGATGTTATCCGTTATATTATCCCCGACCTTGGCAGTGGAGTGGTAGTTGGATGGTCCTTCTCGGTGGGAGGGGCGGTGTTGGCCACCAGGTCGGGGGGCGTCGAGAGGGACGAGCTGAAGGTGGTGAAGGAGCTATAGTGAGGCAGGACTCGCATCATCAGATGACCCCACGTGGCGAAATTCATGTTCATCTGGGCCGCTCTGAGGAAGTTCTTCCCTAAGGAAAAAAAAAAATCACAATATACCAATCAACCATGGACAGACAGACAGACAGACAGACAGACAGACAGACAGACAGACAGACAGGATATTCCTCTCTACCTCTCTCTTTCGTGAAGATGCATCGCTGACGTCTCAGTTTCGGCTGCCGCTCGACGACGGTGTTGATGAAGCTGATCTGTAAAGTTCAGACCAGAAGAAATGTTTTTATTATGTTCCTTGGATAGTCACACGTGGGTAAGCCTACTGTCAGAGCCCCTACACATTTTCCACTTAAAAAAATAAAAACATTTGATATTGTGTGTTGCACTAGTTTGGGTGCGTTGGCTCTAAAGTTCAAAAAGCACCATCAAAAGGTAAAAGACAGTTGGGACATCAAGCCTCAAAAAAAGGGCATTGAGGTGTTAAACTGAGATATTAAACTGAGATTACTGAGATATTAAAAAAACAATGCTTTAATTGACATGATGTGAAAAATGAAAGACCTCCAGACCTGCGTAGGAACCCTGTACTGTACATCAGCGAGCTTAGCGTTGGTACCTTAGCGTAGAGGAAGCCCTGTGGCTCCAGGCATAAACACTGGGCGTGGCTCGGGTTATCCATGATCTCCTCCAGCCGCAGGAACTGGACCCCACACATCCCGCTCTGGCCTCGCCAGAAGACCCCGACCTCCAGCTCTCGAGACTGTTGGCGGTTCCCCCGTGGCACAAACAGGAACCCAATCAACACAAACAATTACAGAAGAACGTCTGAACACAAAACACAGGAACTGATGGAACCAGCCTCGTGCTGTTGAGGGACAACTGGTGAAGATTAGGGGGTAGGTTTCATTTCAACGCTGGGGGGGCACCAGGGTTATTATAGTTTTGGACAGTGAATTTTTTTTCATGTAGTGTTAAATTTTCATTTCAGTTTAGTTCATTTTCAGTTTGGGTGTTGTAGTTGTAGTTTAGTTTTCATTTAGTTTCAGTTCTAGTTTGGGTGGGATGATACAAGTTCAGAACAGGTATTTTGTATATGTTGGCAACAGTTATTGTATAATACAAACAATTATTTTTAATATTTTTGAGGTTCATTCTAAAAAATGTCACCTTATGTAGGGCAAGGTAACATTTCTTTTCTTTATTTACATGAATCTTTCAAGGACCATCTCCAAAATGAAAACCCTTCTCTCTGTGCAGGATCTGGATCACCCCGACCTTCACCTCCTCTTGGACTGTAACTCCCTTCAGGCTACGTCAGGTTGGTTCCTACTGGCTCTTCCAAAATGTAGATTAAAACTAAGAGGTGACTGGTTCTTTACCCTCAGGGCTCCAGGATCAACCAGCCTGAGGAGCTCAGGCTGCTAAATCTGCATCATCTTTTAAATCACTTGAACTCTTATACTCTAACTTTTATAGACTTGCTTTTATGTAATGACCTTTAATTAGTGTTTTAATCTTCCTTTGTCTTGGTTTTAATTTGTTTTTATTGCTTTTGCTGTTGAGTCTATGTGTTCTCTCATCCTTTTGTAAAACACTTTGAGTTTTAACAAGTGCTATATAATGATAATAATAATAATAATAATAATAATAATAATAATAAGATGATTATTATTATTATTAGTAGTAGTAGTAGTAGTAGTACATTTGCTGTACTTCTGCTTCAGTGATAAATGTGTTTCTGCAGGTATAGGGCGACACCTACTGGTCACAGGCAGAACTACAACAATAACCCATTGCAGTATTGTTGTTGGTAGTGACTTGGTAACAGTCTGCTGTTGAGCGACCTGAGGGACGGCCTTCCAGGGATCAACAGAGTTACTGTCTCCTGTGTAACATGCAGCAGGTCCCCGGCTGAACGGTGAATGATGTTATGTAGGGCAGGGAAACGTTAGGATTTAACTGATCCTCATGCAATTTTCAATTCTCCTTATCAATTTGATTCTTTATTGATTCCTATCAGATTAGGTAACGTCTGTCTGCTGCCATCCTAGCCAAGTCTCCCTTGATTTTTTATCTCAGATGGGACTTACCTGGTTAAATAAAGGTTAAGAAATATCGATTGTTATGGGGACAAAGACTGTATACAGTTTTAATGGAGTGCCCTAATGTCAAAATACATCATTGTTTGAGATCAATGGCACACCGAAAGTCTGTAGCGCCGCCATCGGAACAAACAGCCTCTTGATATTGATAAGAGGAAACCATAATACAGGAGCTGATCGATTCAGAGGAACTGGGCGATTTGGAAACAAACAAAATACTGGATACCCAGCACTACTCATGTTCACTGTTCAAATAAATACATCCTCTGAAATGTCGTGAAGGAACGAGTCGAGATAGATAAAAACATCAACAATATTCAAGAGTGACTTTTACTTGTCAAAGAGTGAAGAATAAATCTCTTCACATGTAGAGGGATGTGACTAGTCTACTCTCTACCGTATGATCGTGCACGGTGCCCTTGCAAGGTGAGGTCCTGTGCCTGCTGTGCCATGAGTGTCAGCATATACTACTACTGCTAGTATAGTATGTAAGCTGCTGATGCTGTATGTCTGCACCAATGTCACCCAGACACATTCCTGCACATGTTCTCGCTCTCTGACTCCAGCCTGCAGAGCCGACAGGGGAAAACTGTCTTTTTGTTAGTAATTCTTTGTGTTTCTTTTAACCTGCGTGGAGCACCAGACGGGTTTAGAGTCATGAAGAAACGGCATTTCTACGGGGTCTTGCTTCCATACTTCGATGTGTTTCCGGCTGAAACAGGAAGCTGGGGCGGGTCTACTGTACACAGTTTCAATAAATAAAAGGTATGTGATGGTTTTGTTGGATGGGGATTTTTATGTAAACCTACTGGAACATCATGAAGTAACCACTGAAGATACGCTGTTCTCCAGGAAGTAAAAATAATGTGATTTTGATTTGTTTCATTCATTTTTCACTTCATTGTGACTTTAAAAGATCCAGTTTTCAAATGTACTATGGCTCAGGATGACAATAATGTTCTTCATGATGTTTTTGCAAATAAATGTAGTTTAATTTAATTGAGTTAGTTCAACTGAATGAACATGAAGACTAAGTGGTCACAATACTGGACCCTGATTGGCCGGCAACACCAGCTCCTCTAATTCAAACGGGACCATCAAACACATCAGGACAGCTGAGATAACGTGATGGCGCTCACCCGCTCCAGCTGGATGCAGAAGGTCTGATCCCAGGCCTGTTTGCTGACGGGTCTCCAGCGTGTCCGACCCACCAGTCTGTTGTCCAGCCTCAGCGCCGCGCTGATCTCCCCTGTGGAGCCAAAACAACAACGATAATAATAAAACTCTTTATGTATAAAACACTTTTACCTGCTAGCTACCTACAGCTTACCTGCCTCACAGTCAAGACAAATAAAAGATTTCATATTTATTATTTTTGTGGCATTTTTGCCTTTATTGGACAGATGACAGGAGGGACTGACTCGCTGTAACCTCCTTTTGGTTAAAGCGAGTCAAGGTGAGATGAAATAAAAACACATATAATCTCCTCTACATCTCTGAAATTCAAGATGGATCTAATTTTTGAAATGTCGATGAGGTGGATAAAACATGACTGAACACGCGGTTTAGCGTGTTGCTCAACAAGACTTCCTGCTAACTCACTGTTAGTCACCACAGGTAACAGCTGAAACCTGATTTTGATCGTGGGCGGCCCCGGTGGGAACAGAACTCCTAACATACCCACTTACCAGTAGCGCCCTCCATCCTGTCCGGCTGGTCAACAGAGCTGTGAGGCGGTGAACTGTCCACGGTGGGAGTCGTGTGGGTTACCTGCTCCGACTCTGATCTCAGTAAATCCTCACATCCAAGAAGCCGGACTTCAAGTTTGCCTGGAAAAAAACCCCGTCATAAACACAGGAGACGATGAAAAACATTTGATTTGGCTTCAAGCAAAAACAAGGTGCATTAACCAGAATGCACCAATGCAATTCATATGATTTGGGTCAGTACCTTTCTATGGGCTTTTTTTACAAAATAGTCACGCTTGACAGGATGTACCAATCTGTGTTTTCTACATGTGCAGTAAAGAACATGAGCTCTCGTTCTTTAACCACGATGAAGATCCAGCGCTTTGGAATGAGCATGAATCTCCCAAAGCCGGGAACCGGAGAGCCGAGCCTCCGACCCGGGACGCCATCGAGAGACCAAACCTGGAGCCGCTGCACGCTGAGCGTCTACATCCTTACAAGCTTTAGTTCATTCATAACTGACAGTTATGAACTAGAACATGAATCCCTGTTAAAGCACCCAGACTACTGTCATGGTGTGGACAGTCACTGCCAACAGAGCAACTCCAGGATTTGTCTCCCGATGACATCAAGTTTTCTGTTTTTTTTTATATAGACTGGTTTATGTTGGTGAATCTAAACTGTCCAAAACCAAGAGATTACAGTTCCTGGTAATGTACTGCACAAAGAAAAACACTGAAACAGAAAACCATAAAGGTCATAGATTACTTACTGCCCCTTTAAACATTTTTTATGTCCTAAAAAACAATTCCTATCCCAATTGCAATATTAGACAAAACATAACTTCCTAACTACACACGTGCCACCTAGCCGTGAGGATACCCGTTAAGGAGGCAGGCTTGATAGAGAAGGCAGAGGGGGAGATGCAGAGGGAGGACAGGAGGCAGCCCTGCTTGGGTTTCTCTGGAGGGGGGGGTCCCGTTGGCCGGTCGTGGTCCCCAACAGGGCGGGGTGGAGGGTCCTTGGTCTTTTCCTTCAGGCGTTTCTCCAGGGACAGTCGCAGGAGGTCCAGCTTCTGGGAGGACTCCTGCACTCGGGCCTGGGCCTGGCAGGAAGGGACAGCAGACTCCAGGTCAGTGTGTGTGGTGTTTTTGACGGGAATGCAGCAGCATTTTGAAGTGTTGCCACAGGATTTCTGCAGATTTTACCAGTCAAAGCTCCGTACTTTCTCCAGACATGAACTTCTTGACATATTTTGGATGGTGTTCAACAGGGTTGGACCAATACATCTGCCTGATGTTGAGCTGTTGTTAGATCACATCATCCACCTCTGGTATGATGGAAGTGCCTCCCTGACATTTAATTTAATTTTCTTGTTTTTTCTCCATTTAATGGATCATTAATGTAAGTTAATTCTTCATTTAAAGGCAATAATGTCTCCATGGAGGTTTCAATGGAGAGTTTTAGTGTTGATCTAAATGCTGTTTCAGAGGCTTTTCCACCTCGTTTCCTCAAGAATTGTACATTGAAATGAAATTAATGAAATACTTTTTTGGGCATAAAAATAAGCACATTTTGGGCCTGGTGGCTCAGAGGCCTGTATTGTGTAACTTCAATGTCCCGGGTTCGAATCCGGCCCAATAATAATTGGCAAATTTAAAGATATTGAATATCAGCTTCAATCCAAAAATATGTCTGCCTTCAAAAACCCATATGAGCTTCCACATAATGTCAGGATTCATCAAGTTAAATGCCCATTTAAAAGGCATTTAAGCCTTTTAATGCCAGTTAGACCAAGACCAATTTCAAAAGCAAGATAAATCATGAGAATACGGTCTGCATGACGGGCTGATTTAGCGTCGTAAAAATAGCACACCGAGAAACTAAAACATTTTACACTTAAAATGCTTTAACTGTATTTAAGACCTCCTAAGGCCTTGAGTAGATATTATGAGTT
>CABFOQ010017311.1:1214-17213 GCA_900660455.1 Gephyroberyx darwinii | reverse complement strand
TTACTTGCACTATACTTTGTCTGAGATACCCAGGCTGTCATTTCTCACACACACACACACACGCACACACACACACACACACACACACACACACACACACACCCACACACAGATTTGACTATTTGATTCAGTATAGTCCCAACAGATTTGAAATATCAGCTATTCAATGAGATAATCCAATCCACTACTGGCATGCAGTGCACCAGCACTTATTTTGGCATGACTGTCAGGAGATGACCCAGTTGTACCTTAAAGGAAAATTCAAACTGTAGTTCTCATCTTCCTCACAGTGAGTTTGACACAATAAGTGTCATCTTTGGAGAAAGGTCTTATAAACTATATCATGTTCAGTATTTTACTGTATATGCTGCACCCAATCTGCACCCAACGTACTGGTGTTGCTATTATCTGAGTATTTACTTTAGCTGTACAGATTTTAAACAAACTGTTAGTTTAGTGAGTATTGCAGAAAGTCTTTTGAAGGGTATTATTAGAGAGCCATAATCCACATTAGTGGCGTCTGCTATTCCCATGCTCTCCTGCTATCTGTACAGGCTAATAAATCACATAGCAGTCTACAGCGTTGTGCCACAGCCAGGGGTATAACAATACCAGTGTTGATACAGATACACCTACGTAGCAAGCCACAGCTCTCTATGATCTCTTTCATTTCACTCCAAACCTCTACCCTGCAGCACTCACACTTACACAGAGGACACTATCAAAGCAATACACCACAAAGGGAGAGGAGCACAAGCATATATATTTAGGAAATGCTGCAGTTTCTATAGCTGTGGCAAATCGGTATTGTTCCAGTTCCTCATATTGGTCTGCACTGCTTCACTGTGCCACGTATTACACTGGTGGACTTTGATGGTAGAAAAGAAAGGGTGAGGCTAGGATTAGTTTATTGTTACTAATTAACAAAAGAGAGAGGAGAGGAACGTTGTATCTGGCACCAAGTGTCATGCAGCCATTCAGCACCTCGCTTGCTGTTAATTACCTTTGGCGTTTCACTTTCTCCTCCAAGAACGGACAGGGCCTGTATCCCTCGAGCTGCTTCCTGCGTGGTCATTAGATTCAGCCCAACCAGCTGCTAGCACATCCGCAGTATTGCCTGTTGGCTGTTAGGACTATGGGAAGTTTCTGTCCTGTGGTGAACTGTAGCAATGTTAAAGAAAAGACATCTTTAATGATTGCTTTTCTTGAATGTGATTTGGCTTCTACATTTCTATATTTTAAATGCTGTTGATGAAAGATGTGAATTTGTTCTAAAAGAGACGGCCTCCACATGTCCATTATTCTTTCACTATTCTAGGGCCAGACATGAAAATTAGTCTAACTCTTATCAATGTCCTTCACATTTATTAAATTAATGATCTATCCAGTGCTTGATATCCAATTAAGATAGCAGTTGTATAGGACCTAGTGGTTGAATAGTGTTAAGGAGCAGACATAAAGTGTAAATCAGCCAAAAGCAGGATAACCAGGATATTTAACATTGTCCAGCAGAGCTTAGTTAACTGCTGTTCTGCAGTTGTGGAGGTTGTTCTATTACTACTAGCCATCAAAGGGAACTATTCACTGATCCATTGCTTTCACAAAATTTATTGATAGAGCATATTTCATACATTAGCATGCAGTGCAATGCGCTTTAAAGAAAAAAAAGTCAGGTTACATTCAAGAAAAACAAATATAGTAAAAGGACAGTAAAATACAGAAGTAGAATGAGAAAATGAATAAATAATGAAGTTAGAAAAAATATGAAAGTCAAATAAGAATGAGCAGCAAGAAAAACTGTTCCTAGGTAAAACCAAGGCTAAAGATCTTGAGCAAATGCAGCTGCCCTCAGATCCACTGGGAGGCTGTTCCAGAGTGTGGGACCATAGGAGCTGAAAGCAGCCTTGCC
The DNA here is from genome assembly GCA_900660455.1 of Gephyroberyx darwinii. Classification (NCBI taxonomy): domain Eukaryota; kingdom Metazoa; phylum Chordata; class Actinopteri; order Trachichthyiformes; family Trachichthyidae; genus Gephyroberyx; species Gephyroberyx darwinii. Next base: position 15,304 of record CABFOQ010017311.1, on the reverse strand, counting down.
ATACGTTTCTGTTCTTGTAGTAGGGATATCTAAAAGATGGGAATGTGTGGATCTAATCTGTGGCTCTATTGGCAGCATGTCATTAATATATTCTGTGGCAGGTCCATGGATGGATTTAAAAACCAATATAAGTATCTTGAAATCTATTCTCAAACTAACCAGGAGTCAATTTAAGGACTTAATAAAACAGGGGTGATGTGAGCACTCTTCTTGGTCTTAGTTAAAATTCTCAAAGCAGCATTCTGCACAAGTTGCAGTTTGTTTTATCGACTTGTTAGGAAGACCTGAGAGCAATGCATTGCATTAGTACAGCCTGCTGGTAATAAATTCATGCATCAGTTTTTTCTGTCTCAAGGGAAAATAGAATGGGTATGAAATATTTTGCAGGTGGTAAAATGCAGTTTTAGTTACATTTCTTATGTGTGGCTCAAAGTTTGCTCATTGCCACTGATGATATTCAAATTCCTTGCCTGATATTTGACATTTTGTGAAAGTGATTTGGTTGTGAAATCAATTTATCTCTTATCTTTCTCTTATTACCAAAACCTCTGTTTTGTCATTGTTCAGTTGGAGAAAGTTATCAGCCATCCATAGATTAATATCTGAGATACAATTGGAAAGGGAGATCGTCTGGTGTAACAGAGACATATAGCTGTGTGTCATCCGCATAGCAGTGGAAACTAATATTATGCCTATGAATGATGAGCCCTAACAATAGCATGTACAGTCTTAATAGCAAAAGGCCTAGGATCGAGTCTTGTGGCATACCACATGTAGTTTTAACTTTTTGAGATGAGACCCAAAAGACCCAAAGAGACAAAAAAAAATTCTGATTTGTTAGGTCGGTCCTACACCAATTTAGAACTGTGCCTGAGAGGCTGATACACTTTACCAACCTATCCAGTAGGATCTCATGGTCAACAGTAGCAAATGCTGCACTTTTTGATCACGGTTTATTCTGAAATAATTTACAGCCTTTGCTGTATCAGTGCTGTGCATGGCACAAAAAAAACAGATTGGAATTTCTCAAATATGCATTTTGCGTTCATATAGTCAGTCAGTTGTGTGCAAACCAGCTTCTCAAGTATTTTGCTAAGAAATAGAACAGTGGTATAATCCAGATTGCTCTTTTTCAGAAGGAGTCAGACAATGGCAGTTCTAAATGTGGATGGAAAACAAGACAGTGGTTGACAATATTTAGTACATCCCCTATCATAAACCTTTTAAAAATGCTGGTGGGGATGGACTCAAGGGCACAGGTTGAAGGCTTAAGTTTACTCACTACTTTGCTTAACAGATCCTCATCAATCAAAGTGAAACAGTGCAGAGTGTCCTCTAGAGGTAGAACCGGGTCAGTTACAACACAGTCAGTGTTGAGTTTAGAGGATGTATTCAACCAGATGTTAGTTATTATGTATCTGAAAAACATGGCGAAATCATTGCATTTAGATGCAGAGTGTTGTTCAACTACGGGGGAAGAGTTTATCAGTTGATCAATAGGGAAGATCTAGTGGTTTACTAGTAGGCTAGGTGTTTAGTGTGATTTAACATAGACATGGGGGGACAAATCTTACAACAACTAAACGAAGCAACAGATTTTGTTGAAATTCACCTGGCAGTACTCTGTGTTATATAAGTAATCGTACAATATACACATTTCTATATTTTTTGTTGGAAAAAGTGTGTACTTATAATCGGAAATTTGCGGTTAGTAGTTTCTTCATATCCTGTAATCTGTAATGTATTAGAATAGGTAGAGGTGAACCAGAGGCGGGCAGAAGTGACGTCAACTTTGGCTTGTCATTGTTGAAAATAGAATTCAAGGGTTGTCATGGTTGTTAGATTAAAAAAAAATGAGAAAAAGAAAAATACACCTGCCTGGCCGTTCTGATGCTCCGATTGTATTAATCCACATAGCTACTATCTCAAAATGCAACAGATTTGTTTCTGTTTATATTGATAAGGCAACTAAAAACATACCTTTCTGTGAAGTTGCAGTGTAACTATGAGAATAATTTGGGTACAAACATGGCATGATTTGAATCTCTTTTTGGCATGTGTCACTAGCAACCGGATACACACCAGACAACTGGTTAACTGTTAATAGCTCTCCTATTGTTTGACAAAGAATAGGCTTTCAGAACGAGTGTGTGTTAATTGGTGGTTGTTGCATGTTGGCATTTGCTTCCCAGTCTCATCTGTTGTGCCAAAAACAAAAGCGTCTGACTTTCATTAGTTCAAAACTTTCTAATTGCTACCTTTGCTATTTTTCTGTATTCATGCAAATGATCCTCAGTAATAAGAAGTCTGTGCTCTTAAGCTTTGTCTCATATTTCTGCGGCAATGGATTTTCTATATGCTGACCTCAAGAGAATACTGTGTAGCCAGAAGGCCTAATCCAGTTACAATGCGTGCACCAACCGTACTGTGCTGCACTATATCACAGGGAACAGTATCTACCTCTCCGCAGGCTGTGAGACCACACTCTTGAGAGAAGACGCCTCTGAGCGCTCCTGTAGTCTTGGATCAGGTTGTCCTAATCCATTCCAAAGTGTAACCACTACATCCTAGGAAAACAAAACTTGCCCTTGGCCACAGCTGAGGGGTAACTCACACCTGTCTCCTTGGTATGTTCTCTGTTCTTGCATGCTGTCAAGAGGGGAGAACTACATCAACAAAAGTCTCACCATCTCTTAGAATCTCCAGTCTGGCTGCAAACTAGATTCGGCCCTGGCTGCATTTCTTTTTTTCCATGACACAGAAGTAAACAGTGATTACATAAAGTTGCAACATTGATCAATACAGTAACTTTACAGAGGCTTCTGATTTTGCTTTTTGGTTCACGGTCAGTGGTTTTTGTTGATATGTAACAGGGTAGTGGAAATAAGGAAAATCTGATGTAAGGGTTGAACATAATATTGATATGAATATTGTACGCTTTTTACATGTTCTAAAAGTTAATGAGTGATTCTTGACCTAGCTCTCTGTGTTTCTATGGTAACATTTAATTTGAACTTTCAATGTATTTTAATAAATTAGCATTGCCTCCAAACTGAATGTCACCAAAAAGCAGGGCTATGAGTGCACCGTGCTGCAGAGTTTATTTTTTAAGTAAATATATAGTACTTACTTTGATACACATTGTATTGCCACATGCTCTAGGAGATATAACTGTAACCTAGTGATTTGGTCATTTTAAACCCAAGGCTGGTGTCTGATGACAGGAAACTGCTGGAAATTAAGGGCAAAATGTATTATTATTTCTCCATCTGTGTTGAATTTAACGCTTATCACAGTGGACGTTGATCTTGTTGGCTGTGCTGGCCTGACCCTGTGGAGTAGATGGTACTCAATCAGATACAGCTCAATTTTGGGATTTGTTTTTCCTCCCTCAGGCATCTGGTGCCAATTTTCAGAAGGGTTTGGCCCAATATGCCGCTGGAATGTGTCATCATTCTGTTCATCTATCTGGCCAGTTGTATCCTGAAAAAGGACTAGTGCAGTAAATAGTGAAATATGTCCACCCCCAAGTTAGATTACCTTAACGTCCAATATGGTCTACACATTCTCCTGATAACCTCTCACTGCCTACATTCCCTTGTTCAATAGTAAGGACCATGATCCACACTGATGACCATATCTTCAGAGCAATGCAAAACAAACAAAACAAAAAACCCTTGTCCTCCAGGTTATTGCTCAGTGTTGTTAAGAAAATGTCTTTCCTTCTGTTTTCTTTCATGTGCTGTCTCCCATTTGGCCCAATCCCCACTGTGCTTGGTTTAACACCGTGCAGGTAAGTCATACATTAGCTGCAGTGTTGCTATCTGTTAGGACGATCTGTTTCCACAGGGAAATTATCTGAGGGGAAGTCCATAGCCTCTAACTGTCGTTAGAGGTTTGAAGCAAAATCAGTTCTGTTGACTCCTCACTATCGATTGACTGTGTGATTCCCTGCTCTGCACTCAAATGTTCCCCATGCTAGAAGATACAGATAAACCAGACATTTAAAAGCAAGGCGATGTCCAGGGAAGAGAGCTGCTCGTTACAGAAGGATTAGATTATGCGTATTGCTACAGAATCTAATTACACCTAATTATGCTAGTTTTCATATGAAATGTGTTAAACTGTGTGGTCAATGATCATCTCCTCTCCTCTCCTCTCCTCTCCTCTCCTCTCCTTTCCTCTTTCTCCTTTCCTCCTCTCCTCCCCTCGCTTGTCTTTCTGCTCCAGTGAAGTTTTGTAATTAGATTGTCACAGCACAGACTGCTCTTGGGCTTGCTACTGTTTTATATGCAGATGACTCCAATGATTTGTCTGACGATTTCGTTGTCACTGTTTACTTGACTTTGACTATGTTGATGTGGCAGCGTTGTGGCTCCGGAGGTAAGAAAGGCTTAGGGGAAGTGCAAATCGAGGGAACATAAACAGTGTTTACACAAGAGTGCTCCCGATGAATAATTAGACCTTTTTGTGTTCTTGGAAGATAATCCAATAAGAGTATCCAATAATGATTAACTCACTGTATATTTATCGGGCACTGACACAATGACGCTCCAATTCTTAATTTGATTTCCAATGGGAGCCATAGCTTCTTACTGTGATGGACTTAAGACTACATAGAAGTATGACTCAATTTGTCTTGATCGAATTCCCCAAGCAGAAAGTTTGAATGTGTATTATTGTTTCATGGATACTCCACTACATGTCCTTACTTGTACAAGCTTATACCATATTTTGGAAGAGCATCAGAAGTGCGGTTCCCCAGGGGAAAGCTCGTAAGTAGCGTTTGCGGGTCATAAATATCGTGGGAATGACCTTTTTCAATGTTGAACCCATCCTACGGTCCAAAGCCCAAACTCCTGTTCCCTTCCCACATTTAATTGCTGCTGACAGTAGTTACAGAAAAGTCCCGTTTAAAGTGGTCTGGCCGCTGTACAAGAGTGTTTGCTAAAGCCTGGCCAGATCTGTGCTCTGGTCCAGAGGAATGGGCCAAAACCAACAGATGGGTAGAGCAGAGGAAACGCTGCTGCAGTGTTTGTCCCGAACACCATGCCGAGCGGGTGTCCCTCCTCAGAGACTGACCACTTGGCCGCCCGTCCACTGGGCTGATGCCAGGGGAGAGAGAGAGAGGGAGAGAGAGAGAGAGGGAGAGAGAGAGGGAGAGAGAGAGGGAGAGGGAGAGAGGAAGGAAGGAAGGAACGGGCAAATAGTGTCGGATGAAAGATGAGGGAGGGAAAACCACAACTTCCCCAGACCTCAGCTGTGTCAGAGGACCTTGAGGAAGACCTCTCCCACCATCCGCACCCACAAAACACATGCAGACATGCACATACTCTCGCACGCACACACACACACACACACACACATGATCACGCTCAAACAGCATACGGATTTTGCCAACCAGCAGTTAGTCATCAATGTCATTACCGCGCTCAAGACACATTTACGTCATTATTGTTCCATGTACCGCAGCCTGCTGTAAACCGGGGTCTGTCGGTGCTGAGCCAGGGGCAAGCTGCCCTCTCAGCGTGTGGGTGGAAGTAGTGCACAGGGAGCGCTAACACTTAATATGAGCTGCCTCCCCTCTCCCCGTAAACAGGATATAATATCTGCTCTTCATTAATGATGCAGGGCCCAGCCCCACGCAGCAGAATGCATTAGAGTTTTAATCAGCAGATATGATTGCTTTGTACTCCGTCTGACTGCACTAGGGGGCCTCGTGGGGGTTTGGTGGCGGTTTATGACAACTAGCTGTCGACAGAAGAAAAGAGAAATGAAAAGACATAAAAGGTTTAATGATATTCAATCCGACAGTGCCTATGAATGGTTTTAAAGCGATGGGGAGAATATAATCTTGTTTTTTCTCACCATAACTTTTGGAATTGGAGGCAAGGGTGTGAAGAATCGCTTAGTCAGGACTGGCATCTGTTTATACCCCTCACTGGTAGGTGTTCTACTAGTTTGGCCTGAGATGCTGGGATTCATTCCAAAAGCAATAAAACCATGACAGAAAGACTGAAAGCAGCCCGCAGTGGCGCCCTCCGAAACTGCTCCAATCTTGCCCAAGTGCGTCTCTCCCTCCCCTTGATTTCCAACCCACATTTAATCCCCCTTCCCTTTCCTACCATTTGTTGTCATATCATGCCAAAATAATCAAACACAAGTATTCCTCCTCAGCTCCCTGGGAGCAGCCTTGTCACTAATTAGAGATAGTTTGTGGGAAGTTAAGAATCCAAGGGACAGATTTTTGTTTCCCTTCTGGGACCTCTCTCATCTGGTTCCCATTGTTATTCTTGTACAGCATGCACACTAAAGGATGGGTTTTATTTTTTTTTTCCAGCCAAAATGTGCCCCAGCTGTCTTCGTTGCTCATTATGCAGTGTATATACTTTATATTCTCTAAAACATTTGATCCCACTATCCCTCATTATAAGGTTTAGACATCAGCTTCCAGACCTCCATATGTGTAAGGGGGTGATCATAGGCCAAGGGTCAGAAACACTGCCCCAGGGCTCCAGTGTGTCTCTACGAGGTATCCCAGCCCAGCTGCCCACCTCACCATGTGGCTCTGTGGTTGTTTTCTGTGTCTACTGCAGAAGTCATCAACCAGTTGATTGTGAGCCACCGGGATTAAATTGATTTTTGAGTAACTACCCAAGCATTCGCTGAAACATTTAAATCAGGAAATCAGTGTTTTGCCATGTTGAAATGTGCTTTATCCTAATAGCAATAGCAAAGGAGTTTTTATTCTGCTATCATACCTCATTCTGTAATTGCCTTGTGGAGACAAACCACCAAGGAATGTGTAAACTGCACTCCGTCTGCTCATTTAAGTCGACTTTTTGTTTTCTCTACTACTTCCCCACACTTCTTGGGAGACCACATATTAGCTATTCGGTGGAAGTCATGTCCATTTATTAACATTCTGTGTGTAAAACCTGCCTGACAGAATATAAATGTTTGATTCCAAACGACTTATGAACTCGCTGTTAAGATGGCTCTATCCACATACGCCCAGGAAGGATAAACATAGCAATTCTGCTCAAAGTCAGTGGTAGTGGAAATAATCTTACGATAGGCTTCATGTTGAGCTGGAAGTATGTGTATCCCCTGTGTTTCTCATAAGCACCAACATGCACATGCACTTGCAAGCACACACGCACTTACACACACACACTGTAGCGATCTACTACTCACACACACTACTCTAGTACTGTTAATCCAGTTCCCACTACTCGCCCTATTTTTATTGTCTCTTCTTTGCAAGTGCGTACAGTACCTCTGTGACTTTTTGACTATCGAGTGCAGTGGTAGTGTTGGTGTCTGGAAATGCATTTGTCATCTGCTGAATGTGCAGGGACATTTCTGACACCATTCATGAATCCAAGTCAAACGGCTGCCTCTGCAGGGCTTTGGGCACAGTCATGTCCGCGAGTAAAGAACTGCTGAAACAGTCCGAGTCACCTGGACCAGACCGGGTTGTAAAGCATCAGTCAAGAATCAGAGCTGCCATGTCTGGAGGTTGTGCCCCTGTTGTTTGTCTTGACACAGACCAGTCTGGCCTTAACTCCGTTTGTATGTCTTTTCCTTCCTCTACATTCTCTATACGCCTACGTCTCATTCTCCAACTCCACAGTCTAATTATTCTATTTCTTCAATTTTGTCATGTTTGAACTGAAAGGATTCACATACCATGAAATATTGAACCAATGTGAGTGTTTAACAGTTAAATGTCTAGCGATTTCCTTTATGAACAGAAAAACAACAAAATTCAGCTTCCAGTGTTCTGAATGCTGAATGTCATTTGCAATTCTATTGTCAGACTAGATATTAATAGAAGACCTTTCAGGTAGAGGTTATTAAAAAAAGATTGTATGGTGTCATTGAAATTGCAGTTTGTACAATTTTTATTATTAAAAATCTTGTTATTGAGGGATCAATAATTAAAGGTACTCCATAAAAAGGCCACCATCATTGAATGAAGAAAAATGCTGTTTGAAACTCATAAATGTCAGAGGGCACAAACTTATCACAGTCATCATCTTGTATAGCAAGATGATGACATGCAGGTAAGCCTTAAAACCTAATATACTCTGGCTAAATGCAGGTTAGATACTTTTTTAATAAAACCTGGACCTTTTTTGGTAAAATGTGAAATCAGTATCACAAACTTAATTATTAAGTTTCCAACATCAACCTTTTGATAAACTCTGTTATATTCTTATATCATATCCTGTGGGGATTCCACAGTATGAGAAAAGCAGAATAGGGATAAACCACTGTGGTGCTTTGTACTTCTGTCCCCACCTAGCCTACACTTTTTGAAAGGTGAGCTTTGCCCTTTCATTCATCTCTTTCAGTATGAAAATTATCTGCAGTGGCTGTTTCAGTGCACAGGCCGTAATCCATGTCAAGGAGCCCTATAAGTCGAGACACTGATGTGCCCTTTTCTATTGTGTAGGACATGCTTCTTATTGAGATATCACCCACGGGTGAGGTAACAGCCCCTTTCAGGGCTCCCCTCTTAAACCGCCCTGCTGTCAAGCCCATGGTTTTAATAGCACTTCTTGACAAGATTCATAAAACACCCAGGAAGTTTTTCAGTGGAACCATTAGTTTATAGCACCTTGACCTCTCTCTTGTTGTCCCTTGTCAGGTGGACATTGTATGTGTAGATTGGAAGTTGTGCATTATGATTCCTCCTGTACTTCACAAGGAAAAATGTATTTCAGTCGCACACAATTTTTGTACATTGGCTTAGCTTGATGATGTCAGATAGGCTATTACCTTGTTTATGTTACCAGGCAAATTGCAACACTGTGTTTGTTTAAGAGCTCATCAGGCTCTTATTGGCTGTTACTATGCTGGTGGAAATTATCAGCTTGGTGTGGAAATTGGCTTAATGGATTTTGTACATAAATATATTATAGAGAGAGAGATAGAGAGCTACCATGGAAATCCCTCTACTCTCCATCATCTCCCATTTCTCTCATTTTGCATGTGTCCATGCAGTCTCTCTTGCAGTGCCATTCACTGACAGGGATGGGCTGATACTATTTGTTGTCATGCAGGTATCATATGAATTGTGACAGCTTGGTTCTGTCTCTGTACGTGATGGTGAATTGGCCTAGGGAGGTGTCTGCTGACTGCCCGTGCCTTTCTCCCCACCCCTGTATCGTCGCACCACAGGCCTCTCTGTCGGACATGTGTCCAGCCCTAATGTGATGTGACACCCTCTTTGTAGTGAGGAACATAATATGAAGGTATGTGAGCTCCCTGCTCTCAGGGTGGAAAAAACTAATGGATAAGCACTATAAACCCAAATGAGGTATGACACTTTCCTCCCACACGTTATCCACAATCACTCATGGTGCAAGTGCGATTGAAACTGTTTTCTACCACAGGTAGAAGCCACATCCCAATGCTTTTGGACTCTGTAACACTGAAATAGGTTTTACTGTATATGCCTGTGGCGTCCTCCTCCCTGTCAATCAAACTGAAAGAACCATGTTCCTAAATAGTGCTTAGTGGTTCAACTGCATGGGTCACTAATAACAGGCTTTTATGAGTGGGTGCAGCCCCTGGTGGTGCCCTCCCTGTAATTCACCTGCAGAGGCCCAGCAGAGAGCTGACATCTTCCTCTACGGCCACAGAGGAACTTTGACTGACAGGGAGATGTACTGATGTCGAGGTATTGCCAGAATAAACAGGCTCAGTTCTCTGAACACTTGAAACCATACAGGGTTTTCCTGCCCTCAGGACATGGCTGTCTCCACATACAAGAAGTATGAATGCCAGTCATGTCATTTAAGAATCCCCAATGTCAAAACCCCCCTTCTTAGGACCCCTTTTCCCACTTGTTATAACATATAGGCACACATGTAAACACTGCCTCTCTGTCTCTTTCTGAAGCATACACATGGACACACATTTTTTTTTTTTAGATTTTTTCCTAAATGCAGATAAGCTAATTTTCCTGAGCCGATTATCAGCTGCAGAAACAAGCAGACATACCACAGCAAACATTCAAACAGAGAATAAATTGAAAAAGCAGGAGAGAGAGGGAGAAGACTGTTTAGTTCCCCTCCTACATAGCTGGAAATAGATCTCAACAGTGGCAGTTGTCTCCAACTCAGTCCTGAGAACCTCTGGCTTTGGCAGACATTGCTGTTTGCCACACTAAATGTCCAGTTATTCTCTGTCCTGTAACTCAATAGGAACGTAGCAGATATGATGGCTTTTACAGAATTGTATTGTAAACAAAAGGAAAGCCTCCTTTATGTGAGGATTTGGGTGGTAACTCCAGCTGCATGGATCAGCAGGCTGTTCTGTGTGCTTTATGCCACTGGATAGGTACTGTTTATGTATGTCAAGCATTAGACTGTTGTTGTTGAGTTAAATCTTTGTATTGCTCGTGTATACAGCACAGTTTGATCAGTTTGACAGTCTGCAGAGTCTAGTTTTTGTAAGGGAACACCAGAGGTTTTGAAAAGTCCGTAAAGAGGCTTCTTTGCGCTTGGGTTTGTGTCAGCATATCTACCCTGAAAGCCAAGCAACACAGAATGGACTGATCCTCGTGAACTCAGAGTCTTTCTCATGAGGTAAGGTAAGTGTGCAAAGTGTATTTAGAGACTGCAATGGGACACGCAACATATTGTCTGGAGGTCGTGATGACTTTCAACTCTCCTTATATAAGACTGTGTATTCAAATCTATGCAGCATGGCCACACTGTAAATATGGCAGACTCAAAATGGCTGTGCTCGCCTATTTCCCTGTCACAACAAGGATATGCCTGACAATGACTTCATCCAGGGGACATTTACATAAGTAAATAGCACAAAACTGACAGCCTCTCCTATAAATGAGCGAGTATGCTGTCCTATCAAACGGCAGGATGGCTGCTGGTGGGGAAATGGGACGTGTTGGGGGCATATGAACTGTATATGCCTGCTGACAATGATGAATGTTGGCTCCAAAATATAAGTGATTTCCTCTGCGTTATTTATTTATATACTCATGGATATTGGGGCCGTTTCCTGACCAAACTGATTAGGAGGCTATACTGTATGGGGAAGGAGAGAAGGGGAAAGAGCTACAGCGAAGGACACTCGCCCCATGTGATAAGTCTTTTACAGATGGATATTGGCTTCCGTTAGACTGCCTCTAACAGCACTGGTGAAGTGTAAACAGTGACCCTCTGCGCCACCTATCAGACTCCTCCAGAGTTATTACATGGAAAATATGGAGTGGGGAGACGCTGCGCTAAACTCTTGGTAGAGTTCACAGTGAATGGAATGATAACTAGATGCAGTCTGGACAGAAATTTATGAGAATGTTTTTTTTATGTAAGCACCTATGTGCACTTGCAAGGACATTAATACACATACATACACACTCTCACATGCTCACACAAATATATCAACAACAAAAAAATCTTAGAGAGATACATTGCATAACAAGATATAGTCACATGATCATTAAACGATCAGTGTTAGGATATCCAGGATAACTTGACATACTTTGCACGGCCTCTCTCAACGTATATGTGCTGTGCTGTGCATGCACACACTGAAAGCAGGCTGCTCCAATGTGTTCTTCCAGTTGTCCTCATGCAGGCGGCAGCAATAGGGACAGCATACATTTTAGCAGCCATAGTACTAAACCTGTAAATTTGTCTCCTTACTTCATAAAAAGTGCTTTATAGGCTCTGATGTTTTAATGGTGTTTACAAGGTTTGGGTTAAGGGAAGCCTTCTGCCAGAGCGGCGTGTACCATGCTACTGAGCCGTTGCAGTCTAGCGTTCAACTGTCCCCGAACCTGTTTTATGCCTTGATAAAAGATAGCAATTATCCAGCACTTATTGTGCATATTGAGAGAGTTTGCAACCAAGATGGAACAGCGGTGAGGTCTTGTATTTAAGGTAGTAAAGTGATGAATTACAATAGGCTCCCCAACAATCCAGTCCCATTTATGTTCCAAGGCAGCGCATTATTTGCTTGTTAAACTGACAGCAAAAAGATTTCAATCTCCCTTTAGGATTAAACACTGTGTAATGGGTGTTGTGACATGTATTTGTGACAGAGTAGTTATGGTCTCCCAGTACATGCTTAGCTTTGAGTTAAGATACGCAAAGCTTGACTTACAGGCTGTATAGTAGTATTTTGTGCTGTTACCTGACGTTCATTGGTAATAATTCTCAAATATCAAGTCTCTACAAGTATAAAAAATGTGTTAACCCTGGGCTTCAGTTACCTACTGTCCTTTACAAAACTGAAGTAGTTTGTTTAAATGTTGCGATATCTGTAATTCTGTAAGCGTTGGTTTCTTTTTCTAAATGCTGCTGTTGTTTTTATCTTACCTTTTTGACCTGTCCCTGTTCTCCCGCTGTGCTGTATTGATGTGTCTGTTTGTGATGTGCGTCACCGGTGGCCTATTCATCCTCTAAGAGGGGTTGACATTATGCCCTGTGTTTATATACCTCCAGAAGGCTGTCAGTCACTCTGATGACGTGTTGTGTTGCTCTGAGAGGCTGCCATGGTTAGAGTTGGCTCCATACCTGGGATGGATGTGCTCCATAGGCCCAGTCCATTAACACATCCACCACTGACCCATAAATCACTGTCCAAGGCCTCCTCAGACAACCCCTGCCTGCTGGAACACTCTGGCCTCCCCCACTATTCACATTTGAACCCCCACAGATAAATCAGATCTCTCTCCCCAACAGCTTTCATTCCTTTTCCTATCCTCCTATTTATCTCCTCTCCTCCTCATCTTCTTCGACCGCCAGATTTTTATTTTCCCACTGTATATAATTCAACTGCAGAGATGTCTTCTACTTCTAGAGAGCTTTTTTATGTATTTGCTTTTGACTCTTTGTTGGGCTTGGGGGAGCTGGCGTGGGAGATTGCTTTAGTAGAGCCAAGTGCTCTGGCTGGCCTTCCAGGGAGCCTCATTCATGAAAATGTCCTTTGACTTCATCCTTGATGTAATTACATTATCATTTGAAAGAATATGGTTAATAAATATGGCTTTTACGTGGCTTTTACGTCTAGTTAATCTGTACAAACACATTTTGTGTTAAATGAATAATAATTGTAGCTCCAATATCTTTGGTATCATATAAATATTTAGCTTTGTGTAGAAAATTCACTGTAACTGGCTAATTTTGGCATCAAGAAAAAAAAATCACAAAACTCAACTTTGTCTTAAATTGAATTGTAAACACAAACCTGGCATATAAGAACCTTTTACAAATGAGGTGAGAGAGCAAGATATGAAGTGAGGTGAAGCTCATGCAGCATGAGGTTCGCAGTTCAGGCGACAACATTTCTCCTGAAGTGCTAGACATGAGGTATTTAAATACTGGAGTAGCTGAACCCTCTTGCACTCACAAACGGCGTCAGCAATACCGAGGACTCTGCTCTTCCTGTCAAAGAAATGGACTCATTTTGGTCTTCGCGATGAAGATTTGGCCTATCCCCTCAACAAATGAACTCATTAATGATTAATTTAGATTGAACATGTATGCAGAAACCATTCATCTATTCATGGAATCTCATTTGTCCTGTTTTATGGAGTGATGCTTGTGACAGGAGGTAGTAAAATGGAAAAACCCAATTGTCCAAGAAGGAGAGACTTTTTATTAATGTCCGTCTCTCCATCTCCCTCACCATTCTCCAATACAAAGAATTAATTTCAGTTTTTCACGGTGCAAAAAATGGATGATGGGTCCTGATTAGAACTATTCTTGTGCTTAAATTGAAATGTATGATATGTCATTATATGTGATTAGCGCTGTACACGCACACAGCCCATTGCACACTCACTTCAGCAAAGTTCTCAGGCTTTTATGCACTCCATTGTTGCCCACTCTAATAGATCTTTTTTTTTGCTTGCCTCATACCTCGGGCATGAAATATGGGACAGTGAAGTTCTGAGGATGTGCAGTACTGTGGTAGAGGATGTTTCATGGAAGTAAAGGATCGTGCTGTTCCTCAGTCCCTACTGGAGCATTGTGAATGCCAGCAGGAGGAACATTGGAGGGAGAAGAAAAAAGAGACAAGACAGAGAGAGTGAACAGGGAGAGGGT
>CABFOQ010017274.1:1155-36460 GCA_900660455.1 Gephyroberyx darwinii | reverse complement strand
CGTGGAGGGGTGTGAGGCTCACCAGTTGTGGAAGAGATGTTGACGTCGATGCTGATCTCCGGGATGCCTCCTCCCTTCAGCGCGGCCACGCAGGTGTAGGTGCCGAAGTCAGTGAACTTGAGATCGATGATGTCCAGGTTGGTGGTGCCGGGAGAGATGTCGGGGTCCGTCTGGGTGATCACCATGCGCTCCGAGCTACGCAGGGCACGCCCGTTCTTCAGCCAGCTGAACGTCAGCTCCTCTGGAGGTGTCGCCTCCACCTGGGAAATACAGGAGTTATTGTTGGGGTAGTATTGATTTCAATGCTTAATGTGAGGTTTTTTTTCCTATTTGTTAGTAGCTAAATGTATGTGTGTGCGTTATTTGTCCTCGACCGTACCTGACAAGATATTTTCACTTCACGTCCGATCTGGATGTTGTCATCATTGTGGTAGGGGTCAGGAGTGATCCAGAAGCGACCCTTTTTCAACGCTGCGAAGAGACAAGCCATGTGTTAGAAACTGCAGACATGCTGAGGGAGCCTGCTGGCAAAACCAGAGACATTTGGGCTACATGATGATTTTTGAGATCTTCTTCTCTGTATATCCACACCGGGAACTGGAAATTGCTGCTATGCATCTCCTGTGACTGGATTCATTTAAGTCCGTGTTTCCGTGTCTTTTCATTGCTTGTATGAACATTGTGGCTGGATAGTGTCCCGACTATCTAGAGGTGCAATAACAGTGCGAGCCTGACCACTTCCATACCTGGTTTTCAAAATCTAATAACAACGTGCCACTTATTTAACCCTGGGGTGGGCAGATGATAAAAGTGTAACAGTAGACACTGAGATGACATGTAACATTTCCTCTACGAGCCTCTACAAGTGTAACTGAATCTTTTGAGGGTACAGAAAATGTAAAAAGCGGTTTTTGTGTTTGTTTTTAGAAGTTGATTTCAGAGCCAACAACAGAACAACAACATTTGATAGTTCCTGACTGAAGGTTTAACGCTGCAGCATTCAAGCATGTGTGCGGGCATGCACACACAGCCACACAAACACACACACACGCGCGCACACACACTGTGAAATTGGAGAGACACCTAACAAAATATCCACCATTGCTAATCCAATTTGGTTTGCAAACTCCATTTTCAAAGCATAGCTTCTCAGAATGAAAAAAGAAGATGATTTCATTATAATGCTAGCTGTATTGGTTCCAAACCCTGCGCCTACTGTTCAATTCATCTCCTCAGCAAAAAAAAAACCTGACGGTGCCGTGGAAATCTTTTCATCTAGCGATTCCCCAGTGACATTATCATATTCAGTTTGGTAAAGTGAAAACGAAAACAAAACCTGCATGTCAGATTTAAACACAGGAAATTGAATGTGCAAAACATTGCGAGGCCTTGACGAGCCGCGCGTAGAGGGGAGAGGCGAGTGACACGCGAGCGGCAAGATCCTCGACTTCACGTCTGAAATCAGCGAAGAGTACGAATCATGACGCGTGTCAGATGGATGTTAAATTCATGTCAACAATTTCACTGCAAATCATGAGTTGTGTGCATTGGCATTCATTCAAGCGTCCTATATACTGGCTCCTTCCAGCAGCACCTGTCAATCATGTTATATGTAATTCAGTTAGTGTTAGCGTTGGCATAGAAACAGTGGAAATGAACTGTAATATGTCATGAGGCATATCTCTGTGACCTTTACGGATACAACACAATGTATTAACGGCATCCGATGATTGTTTCCCTTCAGGTCTCAGCTCTAGTGAGCATACATGCCGAGATTCAATTTCCGTGAGAGGCAAGCTACACAAGTTTAATGACACGATATCTGCATGGGAAACCATTAAATAAACGCATCTACAAGGGAACAGACATTTCCTTCAATCATAGATGTCGTACAAGACGATATCCTGAGGACAAGTACAAGTTGTACGATCTCTGAGCGACAAAGGCTGGATTTCGCTTGTCCATGACGAAGAAAATGAACACAGGAGATGGAAGAGAAACCTAGGCAACCTAAGTGGTCGCCATAAGAGTTGAGTCAGCAGCTTGCCGCAGCCATCAGGCTTCTTTACTATACAGCGAATGGCAGAACAAGGCCATAGATCACAGTGCAAGACATAAAATCTACTAGTAGATGAAATGAGAAAAGGAAAAAGTGCGTGGTCACTGGGCCATTCTGGTTCTATGGTGGTTATATTGGTTTTATAAAGTCTATATGTCATTATCTTAAGTTCATACATTTGGTGCGCCGTTGTTAACAATTCCCGATTAAATCATTGTTCCACTTTTGCATAAAGCTGCTATTGCATAACCCCACCACCGCTTTACTCATTTACTGTCAAAACAAATCGTCTGGGGAACCCCTTTATCAGCTCCCCACTCACCACTACCACAGATAAAACCCAGTCTTTCTTTTTAACCACGCCACTTATCACTAACCATGCTGTGGGCACAGCAAATATAGCAAAAAGGAAGACAAATCCACTTGTCGGCGGAGGTCACTGCTCCAGATACGCCTGAATTTTCAATTTACCTCAGAAATAAATATTAAAGCTGCAATATTTTCATGTGGAAGTACATCCATTTTATCAGCCTAAAACACAAAGTGGGACTGCAACAGAGAAGAGAATCCCTTCCCGCCCTAATTGAGACTCTGTAGATTTTCCCTTTTTGACCAAATGAAAGGTTAGGTAAGGACACTTCTGCACCCACAGGAAGTGACAATTTGAAACTTAAGAGCAGTCTCCTAACAGCAGCGAGCGAGTGAGCGCTCCGTCTAGAAAAAGCTGGACTCACCAACGTTAAGTCTTTTGCCTCTCTCGTCCTTTGGGATAAAGCAATCACAGACCAGCCGGGTTGGTGAACATGAGCATGCTGTGTGCAACTGCTGTCACATGATTATTGTCACATGACGTGATTTCTGGGTGTTGAAGTTTTTCAAATAATTACCTCTCGCTGCCAACATGCAACGTTAATGTCACGATGTGTAGTGCTCTTATGTCACCAGGAATTATCCCTGATGTCAAACTCTGCTGTCTTGTAATTCTGTCACACATGAGACTTAAATGTTATTAAGTATCTAATCGTATCATGTCTCAATCACAGTAAGAAAATAATATTTTATAAAAGACCTAATTTCATGATCGGATTAAACATACTCTACCTTAATCCATATATATATGTACAGTCATGACACACAAGCCATATAAGTGAATTATAGTACATTGTCTACTGTAGTAATTTGAAATTGGACTATCACACATTTTCCATCGTTTCTGAGCTTAAAGTGACACATGGTACGGTAAGGAGGTCACGCAGTAGCAGTGCATTTTGGAGCATCTTATTATGTCTAGTACCATCAGCAGCATCCTCAGAGGTCTGTGCTAATGTGGTATATATCTGGGTACTTCTCCCGTACACAAAATCAACACAGCATGCAGAGGAAATGAACTACATACTACATACTCCTTTGATGTGTGGATCGTACGTGATTTAGATCACAGCCAAAGCAACACCTTACCACTGGATGAGTCACCTGATCTGACATATGACGTATCCACTTATGTCATAGTAGCACGCCATTTCCCCACAGCTTGTAACACCCCCTCGCCCCCTAACTGGGTTGGTTTTATTTCTGTGCTACTGGTGTTGATTGGTTTGTACTAATAGATGATTAAACGTGTCTTTCCATGTCCAAATCAGGACGGGAGTGAAAAAGAGAAATTGTACACAGTGAGGCCAGGAAGTTGTCAAGACCATATGGTATTCACACCAATCTGTTAAGATAAAGAAGGAATAAAGGAACGGTTGCACAATTTGTACATGTGCGCCAAGGTCCACGCTATGAAAACTAATCCTTTATTATACAGAGTACTGCAGATTTATGGTGAGAGTGTTTTGGTCAGAAGACTGACTTAAGAAAAGAACCGATTATGGTCCACGTTGACCCGAATGCTCGCCCTTCAGTTTTTAATATCTATGATAATTCTAACAGACCAAGGAGACTCGTTATAATATCATGCAGACCAAGCCAGCATCGGCCTTATTGGCATGGAAACACCATAACCGCCTCTCTCTCTCTCTCTCTCTCTCTCTCTCTTTGTGTTTCCCTCTGTGACGAATCAAATCTAGGCTACTGACAAGTCAGAGTTGCAGAAAATTAGAGGAAGATATCTCAGGTCCACTGTAAAAACCTGCACCGTTTCTGTCAAAGGAAAAAAACAACAACAACAACCTTAAAAACCCAACTCGTAACGAGTCGCGCTCAGGCAATTACTGAGTCTAACGCGGCGAGACCAACCTCAAAAAAACAACTTCCCCATCGTTCTGAACAGTAGAAATTGGTCTCACACACAGATCTAGATTCAGATTACACAGCTAAAAACCTTATCTATTAGTTGTACTGAAAGTTGAAACATCTGATTGCATCCCAGCGGTTACTTTCCCTATCTCCCGTTCCCCAGACGGCAGCCTCACGGTGACTCAGCCTACCTTCATTTCGGCGCAGAGCTGCAGCGTACGTCAGAACAGTCGCTGCTTCATATGTGTACTCATGCATATTTCAAAGTTGGTTCTCCCACTGCCTCCTCTATGTTGAACCTGACTATAAATATTGAATAGTGAGTAGGCATTCCTGTAAATCCACTACATTTGTGTACAAGACAGATAAGTGGGCATACTTCCCTCGGTTGTACTAAATTGTGCTTGCGGGCTGCAGTGGCTAAAATGGTAGCTCTCTTATGTGTGGTGGAGAATCTGAAATCGGAGGTATGTTAAAAAAAAAAAAAAGAGACTGTGGTTTGTGTGGGAGTGGAGACTTTATAGGGCGAGAGTGTGATGGCGCTCCTCTTTCTGACAACCCAGTCCTGGCGAAAGTCACATGAATCTTTCAAGAGGGTTCTGCTCGGAAACAGAACTTTCCCATTTACTTGGGAGGTAAAATGTGCCGACAACCGGTACATAATTTCTATGACACCATTAATATCGCATAAGACCACTACGGGGTGTGTGCATGTGTTTGTGTATATGTATGCATGTATATTTGTGTGTGTGTGTGTGTGTGTGTTAAATAGCGAAGGCTAGCAGATGGAGATGGACCAGGACCCCTTTAGCACGGCTGGGCTACGTGGCAGCTCTTTTGCCAGCAGCACCAAGTCAAGCGGGGAGAATGACCAGTATGGTAAGCAAAAAAAATCTAACACACATCTCATGCACCAGTGCAGGAGATCCAGCTCTATTTTTAAAAGCGTCGCCTGTATCACAGGCACTGGGGCGCAAAACAGGAGTTAACATATACAAAAACACATTCTGCGTGAATTATTGATGGCTTTTGGAAGCCGGGTTCCCTTTTATCACCGCCAGTTCTCCCTGTCATTGAACCCTCGGCTGTGGCGGCATGCCAGGGAGGAGAAGCGAGATCCAGCATCCAACAGGGACACTGCTTTCATTCTTTAACCTAAAACCTGACTTGGAGCGACTTTCTTCATGACGGTATTATCACGGGACGAAACGAAGGTTCTGCTCACGATGATATATGCATTAGACAGACAATACTGAATAACGCTACTAAGTTCTATTATATCTATTATATTATATTATATTTGAGGTCACGTGCAGTTCAGTGGATTTTCAACACGTTCTCTTTGATCATTACTGTACATATTACAGTATTCCTCTGTGCCTTTTTACAGCAAACCTGGGTGCTTGTGCCTGCAGTGCGCTTGTATGGTTCTCCATGGTATTAATAGCCTGTGGGAATAATGGGTGGCCTGTACATGAAATGCGCAGATAATCACACAAAGAGAGAAGCCCCAGTTGAGGCCTTCTTCTACAGAGAGCTCGTGTCGCACGGCAGGATTACAATACCGCCTCAAGGGAGTTTATTAGCAGGGCAGAAGTACACACAGCCCTGACATGCTGGCTATGACATGCACGGATATATGCTCTCAATGACAAAGACAATGGCAAACACACGTGTATGCACAAACACGTGCACCGACACCGCAACCAATTCCATTATCACAAATAAATTCTTAAAATATAGAAATATTTCCCACTAGTCTCTCTCTCTATTGCTCTTTCTCTATCTGGTAGAGGAGAAAGAAGTTTCTCACCCCCACACCCTGTCATTGTCCACCTGTCTATTCATCAGTCAATCTCATTTTTCAGTCTGTCTTGTCTCTCCATCTCTCAGTAGGCACCACACTGTGCTCGCCATTCATTCTCCCAGAGAATATCAGTATGTGAGGCTGAACTCATCTCTCCGAGCCAGATGGATGTCTCTCTAACTGCCTCCGTCCTCTGCCTCAGCCACTCCACTCAAGGTTAAACACAAAAAAGGACAACAGGCATTAGCATGGTTCAAAACACAAGGCGCGCGCGCACACACACACACACACACACACACCGTTCCCAAGCATACCACCGTCCAAACACCTTTCCCCTTTTCCATTATCACACCGTGCATCTACACATTAGCACTCACGCATTCCTCATGCATCAGCACTTATACAATCACACGGCCACTCACACACGTCCACGTTTGGGCACGGACATGTCGCAACAAGTCCTAAACGCCGCCATCCACCTTGAGGATGACCTCGGGCTTTAAAGCTATGTTTATCCTGCAGAGCCACCGGGAAGGATTCACGCTCACATGCTGATGCTCATGACATACACATGTGTGCATGCACAAACAGATGCAGATGCACAGATACACAGGTATAGGCCTGTCTGTGGGCACACACACACACACCACACACACACACACAGTCCTGAGGGCTGTAGCCCAAGTGTCTGGCCTGTCTGTGCCAGCTCCAGCCAGCTACCCATTAGATTTGGCATTCATGAATGGAAATATATTCAGCTTTCACCCAGAATTTATTCCAAAGCAAATTTGATAAGGGTCATTCACATGTTGAATCACATGCTGACAGCCAGGTTTTTACAAGGCATGTCATGATTGTTTTCTCCCTACCCAGCAGTCTACAGATAAACAGCAGGGAGCTTGCACTAAAGCGGATTGTGATTTTGCTCCTCTATAAATAACAGCAAGCTTCCAATCAGAGTCACAAAGTGTGGATATTGCCTTGAGTGAGTTTGACTTTGAATGCATGTCATTTTGCGTGCGTGCGCGTGAGTGTGTGGGTCGGCGTGTGGAAGTAGTTGAGTGTATGTTAGCAGGTTGGAATGACAGATGTGTACAAAACCTCGTACCTGAAATCGCCAAGAACTCCTGGAGGGATTGTCGAGAGGATCCGACGACAAAACGGCGCTGTTGATTCTGAATCTTTGATAGCTACAGCGACACTCATTTCTCTACATCACACAGAGGGAGAACACGCCGCTTTGTGGAAACACATGCACGGAGACGGCTCTATGTTTAGGAAGACATGGAAATAAATGCCAGGCCAGCTGCCCATTTCACCAACACCATCTATGGACAGACCTGTCTCAATTCTCCAGTGGGGAGCTGTCCTATTCGATACCCAATAGACTGCAGTGCAAAAAGGCAAGGAGGGAGACCCTACCAGAAACCAGCACTTAAAAAAGCATGGTTTTTAATCTTTGCATTGTCATACCAGATATATCACTAAGTGGTGTCTCTTGCCAAAGAGAACCAGACAATTAGCAGCATAGCCTGGACTTAAGTGGCCAGGAAGTGCAGGATATTGACCTGCATTTGGAGACGTGTTGTGGACCCTTAATCCATAAAGAGGATCTTGTCAGCGGGGTGATGCGATGCCAGTTGCCTGCTGGGTTGGCTGTGGAGATGGCCAAGCCCTGGAAGGCAGTCTGGCTGGTGGGACAGTATGGCCAGAAAAGCTACCATCTGCTGGGGAGAGATGTGGGGATCCACACACAGCCCCCTTTGGCAACAGCAGTTTGAGAGGGCTTCTCAAGGACTAGAGAAGAGGGATGAACACGCACACACAGACCTTCATGGCACAAGCCACATAGACTAACCCGGAAAATGAACAAAATGAACCTATAGATGGGTTTCAGCTGAAGTGTGCATGCAGACCTGGGCTAGAAGATTGAATTGCTGAAGCAGGAATACACTGAAATATTTTCTCTTTCTCCATTTCTTCATCATTCTTCATCAATCGCACAAGGAAATAAGCAAGGAAGGGCATCACCTGTGGGTTTTTTTTTCCAATGTTAAAGGAAACCTAAGGCCTTTGTGTTCTACTAGTCATTCTGAGTAAAGTGCTTTACACAATTTCTGTATTATTCTGTTCCAGTTCCTCTTGCATCCACATCAACCCAGTTACAAATGCCCAATATGTACTAAGTAGAGCAAATCTGACTGTAAGAAAGAGAACAGCTTAGGGTGAGTCATTAAGTGACCAGTTAGGTTGGCAGATTGGTCGCAATTTCTGTGGATATAATATCTGAGAATAGGCACATAATGGGCCATATTCATAAAAGTAGTGGTAAGAGCATAACACCACGCAGAAGCGCGGTAATTCAAGCCCATTCATAAAGTCACCGTGACGGCGATTAGCGATCCAGTATCCCATTACCGTTGCGTTATTCTCAACCGTGTCCCAGGTGAAAGCCAATGAAAATCAACATGTTAATGAGGTGTTATATGTTGATGGACTTGTTTTGAAGTGGCAGCGGTAAAGTTAGACACATAGAGAGACAGAGGACTGAGCACCGCCGCCTATTTATGAGCTTAAAGTACCGTGCCGCAGATTTTGTGTGGCGAAATTTTCTGTTACCGCTGAGTTTTATGAATCTAGCCTAGCATGTTTTATAGAAGGGGCATCTGTCTAAATCCGTGATTGATAGCCATGAGCTAGCTAGCATTTTGGATGTATGCCGAGAATAAGTTAGCGATTGTCACTACCATAGCGGTGGTCACTACCATAACGGTCACTACCATAGCGGTGGTCACTACCATAGCGGGGGTCACTACCATAGCGGGGGTCACTACCATAACAGTCAGTACCATAACGGTCACTACCATAGCGGTGGTCACTACCATAACGGTCACTACCATAACAGTCACTACCATAACGGTCACTACCATAGCGGGGGTCACTACCATAGCGGGGGTCACTACCATAACGGTCACTACCATAACGGTCACTACCATAGCGGTGGTCAGTACCATAACAGTCACTACCATAACGGGGATCACTACCATAACAAATTACATTGCTTTGGTAGTGAAGTTGTTATGGTTAATATTTATTGATTAATTCAATTTTAAGAATCTAACTATTACATGTTTTTTGTTTTTTTATAGAATTGTAACTGGAAGTAACCAACAATGTTGTTTATTCCACAAAGAGGCATGTCCACATTAGCCCAAGAGTTTGATGCAGTGTATGAAAAACTAGGTCTTTGATAGACTGCAGTCACAGGGGGTGACTCACTGAGTTTAGTTACATATAAGGCACCATTTTTTTACCTACTGCCAAATTTGAAGATTTGTATACCCCTCAATTTGTCCCGTTTCTGTAGCATCATTCATATACTGAAAGAGAAATGGAAAGTTTGAAGAAGACAAATATGCTTGCAGGTTTCAGTCGTGGTGGGAGGATAACAGATGCAGTTTTGTACTGTATTTTTTTTTTGTTATTTCATACATCAAAAATCACAATGCAGGAAATACGGTCTCTGAATCTAAAAATGCTGGGCTTTGAAAATCTCCCTTTTATAGACTCTCAAAATTGGCAAGTGTGCTAATAAGCCACCATGCTAGCTTGACAGTTGCAAAACTAAACACCGGAGGCTCTATCTTTGTAAATGTCAAATGAAATTGACAGACAAAACAGCAAAAAAAAGATAATAATAGGGAAAGCTAATGGCAGTAAAGTAATGTTGTCATTTTACTGATGTTATTGTATAGCAGTTTCTGTCAGCTAGCAATGCTAACATATGGAGTTGTTAAATGTAGTTGTATTACCTTTGCAAAAATGAAGATAAAACGATAGCCAAGACATGAAGCCCCAGGAACATAATTGAATGCACTTACATTATACTGCTGCTGGAAAAACGATGACAAATCACAAAACCAAGTAAAATGTACTTCCAGTTTCTCACAGCCCGAGACACTGAGCACACACATTTTCTGCCCCAGGGTTTCCGGAGCACCTCCTAGTGTTTACAAATAAGAAACGTGTCTATTTAATCTGTTTTCTACTGTATATACATCACACAGACGCACCCACATATGCTACAACATTCATACACACCCAAACATCTCACCAGCATTCTCAGTCTTTTCAGGCACGCACACACACACGCACACACACACACACACACACACACACACACACACACACACACACACTATTGAAGATTATTTTATAGTCGAAACTCAAAAGTCAACATATTTTGCAAATCAACACGCTTGCATAACAGAAGAAATCAAATGGAAAGACACAGATGTCTCTCTCTCTCTCTCTCTTTCATTCTCTCTCTCTCTCTATCTCACACACACACATACACACAAATGCACCAAGAAAGGTCTGCCTGTGCTTCAGCCTCAAGTCAAGCTTATCCTCTTTCAATTTTCCTCTTCGCCCCACTTCAAAGTGTTGAGTCAGTTAAAAGTTACTTTAGCCAGTGTATAGTTTGTGAAGCACAATTAAAAGAAAGACACATTTTTCATATGTGAGTATGAAATGAATTAAAGGTGAAGGCAAAGCAGCTTTAAAGAGAAGCCACCTGTGATATTGCATTTTGTCCCTGCAGGCACCCCTCGGGCCAATCAGTAACTAGATGGATTATCCCTCCAAGGTTCATCAAAATTGGAAAGGTAGTGCATCAGTTAAGGCCTTTCAAAGTTTGGAGTTTTGACCTTTAATTATAGCGCCTCCATTAGGCCAATCAGTGCATTTTTTAAACGCCAGAACACAGTGCCAAAATGCATTGTCCCTCAAAGTATCGCCAAAACCAGACCAGTGCTTTCTCAGATATGACATTTGAGTTAAAAACGCTGACCTTTAATTATAGTACCCCAAGTCCAATCAGTGTCAAGGATAGCTGGATTTGTGAGGCAAGTTTCATATCAGTCGGACATATGGTTTAGGAGTTAGAGGCTTTCAAAGTAAAACAATTTGACCTTAAATTTTAGTGTCCTCATCTAGCCAATCATAGTAATTTTCTAAATGCCAGCACACAGTGACAAGCTGCATCATCCCTCCTAGTTTTGTCAAAATCAGACCAGTGGTGTCTGCGATGTTAGAGTTTAAAATTTTCATTTTTATAGTGCCAGTCAGGGTAATATTTTTTAAACGCTCAAAGACAGTGGGAGAATCAATCATCCCTCCAACTTTCGTCAAAATCAGACCAGTGGTGTCTGATATATCACATTTGATGGATGGATGGACGGAGACAGCTTGATCCACATCCCCCTACACCCCCATACTCACGAGGGGGACAATCAGAATCAAAGTGATGGCTTGATAAATATTTCTATATTATCTTTTATTTGAACAAACCAAAAGCAAAAGCCTACTGACATATAGGCTGAGTAACACATAGCCCTGAACAATGGTTTTGTTTCTTGCATGGCATTTAGTCAAGCAAAATAATGATAATGATAATATGTTACACCATATAACCAACTGATATACAGCCTGCCAACTTAAATGTGACACCTCAATGGTTGTGTGCCACACCGTGTTGATAACTCTCAGTAGCTGTCAGCTGCTCAAAAAGTAGAACTCACCAGATGACGTCATGCGCTAATATATGAAAATATAAGTGCAGCGAGGGGCTACGCTGTGTATGAGAAGCGAAGAATGAGAAATGAAGTCACCCGGGGTGTCGCCAAGTTGGCAGCAGTGGTGCCATATATTCAACCAACATAATGTATCTTGAAGATAATGTATCTTGAAGAAGGATGGTGAATTTCTTGACCATGTTTTACAGTCCCATCGTCTGCCTGCACAAGCCTGAATATGACACGACAATGGCTGCGTGGTATTTATTGCAGAGATTGCCTGCAGTGTTCTCTGACCTATTTGCTCCCACAGGACACCTGGCACCCTTTCCTGATGTAAGCTTCTCAGGCTTTCAGCTGTGGACACTTTCAGAATAGAGAGAAGGTGTTTGTCTGGCAGGCGAAACCTGTGAGATAACCGATGATGATTTGATCTTCATCACAGAGAACATCTGGTTGCATAAATAGGTGCTTCCGAACAGACTCAGCACGCCGCCAGCCTGATGGTGGAGCTGTGGCATCACGTCTAAGATGAAAGCAGCAAACACTCTCGGAAAAAGTACATTCAAAACCAGCCAGTCTCCTGCTGAATCCTGATTTCAGTGTGTTCAATTTGTGTGTTTTCCACTTTCTCAGGAAAGTGGAAAAATGAACAAAGTGTCCCTCTTGCATTTGGAGCTCCCATGAATGCAGTTTTATCTGCAAGGCTTTCACTGCATAATGCATCTTCATAATCACCTGCTGGAGGTTCCCGCAATTTCTCATCCCGGGTGTTGAGATGCTCTGTTATGTCACACATAAAAGCCTAGTCACAAACTACTTTTCATCCTTTAAGACCATGGAACTGGCAGTTTCCTCATCTCGTAGTGTCTGCGTAGCACTTTTCCTCATCTTAACTAGTGTAACGTCACCACTATGAGGAATGACACACACCTTCAAAATCAAAGAGGTCTCGTGGCAAAACAGGCTGCCTTTACACATGGTAACCTGTTTACACATTGTATTGTCATGCACCACAGCGATTCACAACTAAAAACCAATCAGGTCCTGGTACATTTGCAGAGGTCCTTCTCTTTTGTTTTCCACACAAGTCTTACTGGCGGTGGAGCAAAAGTGCAACAAGCATGTAAAAACTGGCACTTTGGTAATGGCTACATCTGTAATGAGTTACAACAAGCTGCCCTTCTGCCACCTATGTCACTTAGAGGGAAGGTTAGAGGTTTGTAGAAAGAGTCTTGTCCTGCCGACGACCAAACAGCCAGTAATGGCCCTAGCTTGGCTGCTCTTGCTTAATTGCTGTAACCACTATTTTAATCAGTGTCTTTTAATGAGTGGTTTCACAGTCCTTTGCCTCAAGCTTTGCCCTTGAAGTAGCCAGAGCAGTCACTACTGTGAGATCAGATATCACAGTGCGTTTAAGGTCACACTGTGAGGGTACATCACGAACTTCATGTCTGAGAGACATTCAGAGATCAACAAATTATGTACAATGCATGCCATTCTGGTTGAAGAATGTCTGCCTTTCACCTCAGGGGAAAATAACCACTTCTAATGCAAAAAAAGTAAATTATTAAAGCAAACAATCATAGAGGTATGATTGTGTACGTAGGCTATTGAGCAGTAGATACGGCTATACAATGCAAGCACAATTAAGGCAAAGCAGATACCTGTTCCTCAGGCAGCAATAAGTAGAAGTGTGTATCGACTCGAAATGTGTTGCCTAGAGTGTACATGTTATTGTAACGTCATATTTACTGTTCTATGGCCTATGCACACATTTTTTATTTTTGTATTTTTGTAATAAATTGCTTTTTGCATTAGAAGTGGTTTCTTTCTGGGAACCCTTTATCTTCTCTACACCCTTGACGGTTGTACTTGCCATCCATTTCACCCATAAACATTCACACTTTCCCTCAACCCTCCTCTCAAGTCCTCTCACCTCGGACCACGATGGTGGTGGACTTCTTGGCTGGGTTGCCCACGTTGTTGCTGGCCACGCAGCTGTAGACCCCCGCCTCATCAGAGGTGATGGCCGGCAGTGTGAGGGTGCCCCCCTTCACCACGCTCCTCTTTGGCAGGCTGTCGTTGCTGCTGATCCAGTTGAGTATGGGGGTGGGCTCCCCTCCTGTGGTGATGCACACCAAGGATACAGTCTGGCCAGGGTTCACCACGATGGGGTCCTCCACCAGTAGCTTGATGGATGGGGAGGCTATGGAGAGAGAGGGTGGGTATTGTCTGTTGTTGTATGTTGTCTATGTATGTTCATGAATCCAGTCCAGAACTTCAATCATACATCACACTTAATGCAACAACAGTAACTTTAGATATACATCACGTATGAACGGTCCTACAGTACCTGTCTTATTGGTGAGTCTGAAGATGACGCTGCGGTCGGGGATACCGCAGACATTCCTGACAGAGGCAATGCAGCTGTAGTTGGCGTAGTCCTGAGGACGCAGGTTCTTCAACTTCAGAATCTTCGTCTCCCCCTGCAGCTCAGATCAAACCAACACTGGTGTACAAATGTGTGCAAAAATATTAACACAATCAGTTTGAATAAGAATAAAAACTTTTGAAATTTTGAAAAAGACCGGGTACTGGGAAAGAGCAGAAAAAAACAACCACACAACTCTAGCGACAATAATTTGCTCTTCTAAAAGGTAGCAGAGTTCAAAGATGTTAGTCTAAATTCACTGTAAAAGCGCTTTCCAGAGATAAATGTGTCGACTTGCTCAATACCGATGTGTGGATCATCCTGCGGTTAATGGCTCTGCACTGTTTCCACCATTCAACTATTGGAGTATGGATGGGCTCACTAGGGCTCCCTTCACAGAAAGGGCTCTTTCACTGAGAATGTGTCTTTGACTCCAGCTCGGCCTGGCAGACAGTAGCCCCGCCCAGAGCGCTGCGATATGGGATGTGAGTCCTTTGATCTGGTTGACGCCACCGTGGGTGGGGGAGCAGCAGATTAAAACATGAGTCAGCCACACGCTGTGGCAGTCCTCGCTGCATGGCAATCACTGATTTATTTCATTCTCTTTCATATCCAATGAGGCTCATGGATAACTTAATTGTAATCGATTAGGAATGGACCCCACATTCCACTTCCTTTCTCACTCAATCACCTCCTCGGCTTCTGGCAGACATCAGAAGATGAGGTCCGTGGTATTCAGAGTGCGAGCTCTGCTCATAGCAGGGGGACAGATTGAAATGAAAATCTATTTGGAAGATGCGAGGGGCAGAGAAAGGAGTGGAAAACTGAGCACATCACACAGAATTGGACAGAGGTATTGATGGACATATTGACTGAGATTTGACTGAGAAGATTGAGCCGAAGTTCACAGGAGCTTGGGGAATCGGACTTTGGCTGCCAGAAAAGGGCATAGAAACAATGGCAAGGAATATATGTAAGACTGAGAGACGGCTAAGAGAATGAGCGGGGAGGCTGACAGAAAGCGCTGTGCAAAAGTGTCATGATAAATGAGAGGCGTCGGGATGTGTATCTCAGCTGTATGATGAGAGCGTCTCCGCTAACAGAGCTTTGAATAGTTACCTCCTCAAGACCGACAGCATGCTCCAAAATAACCTCACCATGCAACAAAACATTACACCCCCTTTCACTTCTCATACAGCAAAGCATATTGACTACTATTTAGAGATGGGAAACCAAATAGCTCCATTATACCCACTGATTATTCTGCTATTCTCCGGCACTTTGAAAGAAAATTATGGCGAGAGAGGAGGAGGAGAAAGTAACAGACAGCAGAAAGCACAGGGCTCCTACAATAAAAGCATAGCTCTGGGTCTCAGTTAATTATGAACCTGTTCTCCATGCACTGTTTGAAATGCCACCCCTGCATTTTTTATCTGTAGGCTTGTGAAAACATTTGGTAGACCGAGGGAGGTGCAGACAGGAAGGGAAAGAAAGGCAGGGGAGAGGAATAAGGAGGGTGGCAGCAGGGAGGGAAGGAGAGAGCTAGGGAGCTAGAGAATGAACCCGATGGAGGCCCAGCTGGACATAACTGGACCCGATGAGCTGGAGTTGCATCGGGTGGGAATATCTCACTTTAATTGCTTGTGGTTGTCTTGGGCCTGAGTTTTAATATATTGTTGAAAATACTCTATTAGCAATTTATGACGAACAAATTACTAGGAATTTATTCAGGATTTAGTTGGGGTTGGGCTCACACAAAGCTAATCTCTGGGATTGGGTCGGGCTCAAAGTTTCAAACCCAATTAAAACTAATGGAGAGAAGGATGAGGGAGGGAGGGAAGATACAAGGAGGCATGAAGAGCAGGATGGGGAAGGAGGGAGTGTCTTGTGAGGCTCAGTTGGGCAGCTTCTCCAGGCTCCTTCACCCACTCCATTAGTTCCCCGGCCATCTTTCTCGATTTGGCCAAACATCAATTTAACTGCCTCCTTTCTTTCTAAGCCCTCTCCATTTCTTGTGCTTCTTTCCCACTCTCCCATGTCTTTTTCTGCTACTCATGTCTTTTCCTGTGCACTCTTACAATTCACCTTACAATTTACACGCAATTCAGTCTATTCAAAATTAAAACAGAACATTCACTCTAAATTAGTTCATTGTGGACTGCCTATAAGAACAGTTTTTATAACAAAGGTTTTCAATTATCAAATTGTAAAGGGAATCCACAGGCTCAATCGAGTGAACTGAATGTGAAGAGAACCCATTCTCTCTGTATAATTGTGCAATGCCTCACCATGCAAGTAACTTTGTGAGAGTTGTTGATATAATTATTGCTCTTTATAGTTAAAGGGGCAATTAGGACAATTTGTATGGCCCTGTAGCACAAAATAGCCATAATGCATATGCCCAGACATTGATGGAAATATGATTAATACCAATTACTCAACAATTACATTGCCAGGAGAGTTTAGCTTTCAAAACTCACCTCACTTTCTGAACTTTGGAGTAAAGTTACATAATAAAGCATTAACTTAAATAAAGTTACACATAATAGTATAGTCAAAGGGCATGTGCTATTTTATATTGTAAATACAATAATAGGCATTAAGTAGTCATCCACCTCTATTATTTTCTTTGCACATATTATTTTCTGCAACTTTATTTTTTTCATCCTCATCTGCAAGTTGCCTCTGGCTTACCTGTGTGAAAAACGGCTCGTAGATCTCCACACCCTTATCGGAGCCCTGTGACAGGACCTCTCTCCCACGATGCCAACTGTAACGGACAGGCGGGTTGGAGTTGGCCACGCAGCGCAGGAACACAGTCCTCTCGTAGTAGAACTGCTCCTTAGCTTCTCCTATACTCTGGTGCACCGTCACTATTGGGTCATCCAGGTCTGTGAAGGAAGCACACGTGGGGAGGAGGAGGAGGCTGTCAGCAAATTTTTTTCCATCAGTCATTCAGGTGATGAAAAATCAGAGTGGACCAATCAATCTGCCATATTCCACTGATGAAATAAGTACACGTATGCCCAATACTGATAATAAACACATCAACTAGAACGTCTTTATTGATGATAACCAAGTTCAACACAAATACAATATCCCATGACCCCTGCTTGATTGTGGAGAGAGGGCCTGTCGAAAGGGTCAAAGTTTGTATTGCCTGTTATTGGCGTGTGGAGATGGGTTGATGGGTAAAAGGAGGTGGGAAACCACTTTCTGAAATGCAGTCAATGCAGTCCAAGGGCACATTGACTTTCCTAGTCAATGAGCAAAGCCACAATGCGCTGCCTTGGAAGTCACCCTTCCCATTAGATACAAACATAAGGTTCAACAGGGATCACAAATATCCTGCACAAACTGATGTCTGATGTCCATCAATCCAGATAATAATATTTGCCTGGCCTCCTGTCCAGTTTAGGCGCTCTGAGATTTGATTCTGTTACGCTACCCATTTCCCAACAGATCTGAGGGAGGTTTTACCCGCCAACAGACAGTTGGTTATTTGAGAAAGTGCTTGTGGTTGATTAAATGGATTCAAAGTTAATCATCTTACTCGGCTATCGCATTAAGCCTTGGCAAATGGTGTTCATCATAACTGTGGTGTCTTTTAGCATGCTAATACTCGCCTTTTAGATTATGTCCATTTGCACGCTCAAAGAACTAGGGGAGCTAGCCAGTTCCCTTTCATCTCCATCCGAGATGCAATCAGTTTTTAACGCGAGCAAAAAGGCAATTTAAGGAAGTGGATGAGAGAAGCTAATGCAAGTTATCCATAGTGAGTGAGTGAGTGAGTGAGTGAGTGAGCGAGTGAGCGAAGAGTACGACAGCAAACAGCCAAGCATCTACAGTAAATGAACACTTTAAGCCTCCTGAGAAAAAAACCACATATGCCCTAGGTATTATTAATGGATGAATTCATCCTCTAAATTAGCAGCCATGGCCCACCCGTGGATTTGCTGGGGATCAGGTCCTAATCAGGGTGCATGCGGGCCACACTGCACTGCACCCAGCCTCGACGCATCAGCCTGAGAATGCTGATTCCTCAGTTTCATTAAAGACATGTTCTGCCCTACAGCCCTTAATCAAAATCTAGCAACGGTCAATACTTCATCCAGGATCCATTACAGTGGCTCAGGTAAGAGCAATTACCTTTGGGGGATGGGGAAAAACAGGGGTGGGGGGGTGACAACGCTGCGGAGAAGACAGAGCGATTGAGTGAGGCCATTTTAGAGGAGCAGATTGCTCTAAGTAAATACACTGATTCATTATAGAGAGAGGGAGAAGTGTATGAATCCCAGCCCTTATCTCTGACTCTAACCAGCTTCCCTCTCTCGTCTGCTTCCCGCTCCAAACACTCAATTTACCAACTGTGGCGGAAACAGAGTGATTCACTGACAACCCTATCTACCCTGGGATACACGTGTCTTTGAACACTGGACCTGATTGGGGGTTGTCAACATGACTGTTTTTTGAGAGTGGTGACAGAGCGTGTGCACGCTTGTGTGTGTGTGTACGTGTGTGTGTGTGTATGTGCGAGTCTATGTTTGTGTACTGGGGGAGTGAGAGGGAGTTTGAGCTATTAATAGTGCCAAAATGATATGCAGAGAGGAAGTGGATGCTAGGAGCGCAAAGAGATAAATATGGAAATATGGAAATGTACGCACTGGATTAAAATTTGATGAATTTCAAACAAAATTCCACCTCCGCCATCAGTCTTTCCCCCGTAAGGATGTTGCGCGTGTCACTTTTGTGCAATTACCTTCTGAAGTCACGCTCGGCTGATTGTGAAGCTTAACTCTCTGAGCCCAGAGGGAAACCACGGCGTACAGGCCGCCTGCGCCAGAGTTGTTAGGGTTTGTAATTGCAGGTTTACGGGTTCACAGGCCGGTAAATCTGTCCATGTACAGCTAAACGCTCCAGCGAGCTAACCTTAGCATCACTCCAGCTCACTCCCACCAACCATTACAAGCCTCAAAGCGCTGATATTAAGACGTGGGGGGCGGGGGCAGCATGACACTGTGCAAACACCAGGCGCATCACATGCGAGTCAAAGAAGATCTTAAGGAGGCAAGGAGAGGAAAACATCTTTCTCTCTTTCTCTCTCTATACAGGTAAATGAAGAGTAAGAAAAACATATGATCGCCTCATTCTCCCTCCTAATAGACGAGAGAAACTGGAGCAAAACTTGACGAAGCCGGTATTCCCGTTTGAATTGGCCTACCCAAACATTTGTTGGACAAATAGGCACAAGTGAGTAGTTTGGATGAAAGGGAAGAGAGATGAAGACTAAAGAAGGTGCTTCATTATCACATCAAACCGCAGCTCCTTCCTTTCATGTTCAGCCCCCCCAAAAGTAGACACCTGCATGGAAACTCACTCGCATTAACTGAAAGCACCTACCCACACCCAGCCCCACGCAAACACCCACAAACACACACACACACCTTTCTCGGGCCGCCCCTCGGGTATTAATCTAATGCATGGCTCTCTATTTTTTCTTGTCTTTGATGTCTTTCACTCTGTGCCTGATCTACAGAAGTCATTTGGGAAGAGAACACCCATCAGGCTTTCAGGCTTTCAGGCTGTCAGCCCCGAGTGTCAGGGACCTGCGATTAATTTCACCCAAGCTGTGTTGCACTAATCATTGTCCCAGCTTGAATAACCAGAATGTGCCACTGACCTGAATGACATTTGTTTTATGTCTTTCGCGGGCAAAAACATCCCCATTATGTAAAAGATCAGAAATGTGCTTTTATTTCATGCTTGGGGACAGCAAGTGACGCAGAGATATAAAGGGGGTTGTGCACAAAGAGAGACACACACAAAAGGATAGAGACTAGCTGAAACTTCAAAATTGCTGCCATCCATATGCAGGGTTAATGAGGTGATGATATAGTAGCCATCTCCCGCAATCATTCCAAATGAGGACCCCTTGTATTTGCGAGGGGCTATTTCAGTAGAAATACGGGCAGGAGGCGTAAGCGATTAGAGAAGCTATTACCTGGAAGCCTGCACTGTGAAAGAGCTCACCCTGCAACCTCTCTTTTAGCAAGAACCTAAAAGCAGCTCCTAAAAAGGCAGCGCCACCTCTAAATAAATTGCAAGCAAAAAGAGGTGAACTCTCGCTGAGCAGCGTGTCTCTCTATCTGCAGCATAGATTGATGATTTCATAGATTAAGACTGGCTGCTGAAAGGGTGGCCCCGACCACACAGCAGATTAAGTGTCTGTTCAAGGTACGTTTGAGTGAACACAGTAGTTTGCCTAATATTTGAAAGTCTCACTGATAGCTGTTTGTAAATGAAAGCAACAGCCTCAGAGAGATAAAAAACAGGGAGAATGGAGAGGGGGTAATGAAGATGGGATGCTGGAACGAGTCCTAGATAATTATTTGACATGAAGTGC
Source organism: Gephyroberyx darwinii (assembly GCA_900660455.1). NCBI lineage: Eukaryota > Metazoa > Chordata > Actinopteri > Trachichthyiformes > Trachichthyidae > Gephyroberyx > Gephyroberyx darwinii. Next base: position 15,943 of record CABFOQ010017274.1, on the reverse strand, counting down.
AGCATCAATATACCATGTGTAAACACACTATAGCGAATACGAGAGCACACATAAAGCGTGACATAGGTGGGGTGTCATTTCAGTTTGCTGGATGGTGTTTCATTTATATGGGTCATAAGGTTAATAAGACATATTGGTGATGTATAGCTTCCACTCTTATATTGAGGCCTCTGATGGAATATGTGGATCCAGCATGTAATTTACCATCGGGACATTTCCGTTCCCTCCATCTCTCAACCCCTTGGCAACGGTGACCTCCATCTCATGGTTAGAATCCACAATAACTAGCTGCTGCTGGCTATATCTATTTGGTGTCAGCTGTTGCTCCACACTAGAATGTGATAGCGGCGGTGAATGTGTGTGTGTTCGGGGTGGGATGGGGGGCACGATACATCCATTCCACACAAAAACCACTCCGATGATGGCGCCTGTGTAAAAGCGATATCTCAGCGAACTGAATATCACTCTCCAAGACATGCGATACGGGTCTGAACAACATCATATGTTGCACCACTGCCGTCAGGGGGGGGGAAATGGAGAATCTAGGGAAGAGCAACTTCAGTGGGTGTGTGATATCTGAATGTGACAGGGTAACACCCATCTCTCAACAGCACGTTGAGACACACATAAACAATCATTGGACACAGAGGACGATAAGAGAGCAGGGTGCGTCTCTCTGAATTATTATGATAATGCACACATGGCCCGTGTCCCACTGTTGATGTATATTACATGATTATTATACAAGCTGCAAAACAGCAGAACACACTGACAGATCGTCTCAGTGTGAGAAACCATAGAAGGAGATCTTCTCAAATCCCCCGCGGGTAATGGTGAACAAGTGAAAACCTTACTGACGTTATATCCCATGTATTCTTGCACATTATACAGTGAAAAGATCCACATGTATTATATTATAAACAGCATTTTTATGAAATGAATATTATTAAATGGTAAATGCTATCTATCCATTTTGAAACATGATTGTTACCTGAATTTGCATTGCATTTGCATGCATTTCAATATATTTAAATTCAATATTTCATAAATAAGACAAATTTCATCGTCTAAGTTATGACCATTTTGAACACAAATTTCTGTTTGGCTGATAACTTCAAAAGGCTTTAACTTTAATGTGTATAATAACAACAATAACAATAATAATACTAATAATACTACTACTAATAAGAATACTAATAACAATAACAACAACAACAACAACAACAACAATAATAATAATAATAATAATAATGATAACAATAATAATACTACTACTAATAATAATACCTATAATAATACTAATACTAATACTAATACTAATAATAATAAAAATAATAATAAACAAAAAATAATAAGACCACATTTTCTAAGCAAAGGTGTCACTTTTTTCAAATGATAGCTATCTCATTTTGGATTTAAACTTTTCAAAAGCACAGAGATGTTTGGATGCCGTACAGAGTCAGACATTTTGAGAGCACACCTAATTAGCTGCTGCTGTAACAAATGTCAAAAAGAAACTAATGAACAGGGCTGCTTTTGTCTGGTTTCATCAGCGGTGCCGTGATGATCACTCACATCCCTGTAGCACAATTCTTTTTCTAGAATGGCCTTGTATTAGGTCATTACACGAGTCCCTATCCACGCTTTGATATTTAGGGTTTGGAACTGAAGTTTAATCATGGGGTCGGTTGCCAAAGCTAGTAACAACTGTTGTGGTGTAAAGGGTGGACATATGAGGTTGGGTTTATAAAGGGCACTCCGGGGCACTCTGCCAGTACCACAGTGGGGAAGTTCGGGCAAGATGGGTTAAGGTTTGTAAAGGGCAACACACCACCTCTGCCACGACCGCTGTTTGGCATGCCTCTGTGGTACTGTGTAACAAGCCCTGAATTATTCATTAAGCATTTCCACATCACTGCTTGAACTTAAATTTCTGCTGGGGGAGGTAGGGAGGATGCCGACTTACTCCCTCTCTTTATGTAAATCCTCCTCTACTTGACTTCCTTCTTTGTGTCGCATCTATCTCGAGCCATCATAGGATATGAGTTGAGCATTAAAGGTAACTAACTCACCCTCGGGGGCCACGGCCATCAGGCCTGGTTAAGTGTAATTACTGCCAATTAAAGTAGCAATGCAGAATGGAGTCAATGGAGCAATAGTGAAAGTTACAGCATGCTTCATTGTCTTTATCAGAGTATCCTAAATGAATTTAGAGGACACTGACCTTGTTAGCATTGGTAGCATATATCGTATCGTATCGGCTTAATGGAACTCATGTTACTCAACTTATATGATTTGCTGTATGGATTTTGAAATACCTTTTGTCTGTGCTGTAAACAAACTTCCTGGGCATGAATGTTGCCCCTCATCCCTTAAGTGGCATTCTTCAGAGCTAGACAGTGTCTAGAAAGCTGAAGGAGTGGACAATGTTTCCCTAGAGGCAGATGAAGTCATCCTGTAATTAAACATGTCATCAGTTTTTTTGGTCTGTTGACATTGTTGCTTTAAGAGCTGGAGCTCTTCAGGATGCTGCATTCCACTTAGGACTCACTGACAGCGCTTTTCCAATTACACTGCGTTTGGGGGAACACAGGGCCTGTGTGTGTATCTGTTTGTGTGTGTTTAAGACTTCTGTGTGTGTGTGTGTGTGTGTGTGCGATTGAGTGTATGTTTGAGAATGCATGTGCATGTGTGTGATAAATGGAGGGGCAGACATCAGCAGCCTAACAGCAGAGCCTCCAACCTTTCACTTCCTCCCTGTGATGGAGATGAGGAAATAATGAGGCCCAATAGTGCTGTGGGGTGGGGGGGTAATGAATCTCCTCTTCATCGTCTCCCAGAGACAGTGGCGTCTGCCTGAGCCTATCTCCTCTCCCATTCATCTCCCAGGAAAACATGCAGGCCACAAACCACCACACTAAACAACACCTAGAAACCCACCATTAGAGTTTGGAGCAAAGCACTAGTGACATGATGGAGCTCCTTTCAGGTCTCAGCTGAACGAGCTTCTCTCTTGTCTGGTCCACCAAAGGATGAGAGATCCTTGCTGAATAATGCTTTTAAGAGATTCTTTTTAAAAAATTGCTGTATAGTAATTAAAAACACACTTTCCACGAAATATCCCTTATGTAATATGTGTCTTGGCGCTTTCTAGGTGCTCGGGTGGAGGAGTGAGTGAAACTAGGTTGACTTTAAAAACTCCACCTGTTAAGACCAAAGTGCTGCGGTGGCACCGTGTTGTTGCAATTAAGAGAATCACTGCACACCATATTTAATGCATGTGTTCACTTAGCCGCTATAGTTAGAAAATCACCGAGCCACTTCCTGGTATGTGGATGTAGCACGCACCAGCCTCCAGTTGGTTGATGCTCGTTGACTTCTATTGTACTGCCTGGTGAATGAGTGCACACTGCACTTCCCCTTATGCAGGGCTCTTGAGGCTCTGGGCGGCCTAAACAGTGCATACGGTAATTTAGCTAAGAAGTGCACATTGCAGAAAGTGTTGTACACAAACAAACGAATGAACGCACACACAGAGCCTGGCTCCAATAGAAGTGCTTGTACCTTAACATGGTACTCCATTATGCTGTCAGAAAACAGAACAGCACTCCAAGGCCTGCTAGGCTTTCAGTGTCTTGCTCAAGGACACTTCAGGACTTGCCGACAGAGGCTTATACCTGGGTGAAAGCATGACCTCCCTATTCACCATGCCATGCTGCTGCACCTTACAAGTCTTTACAATGCCTGTGCATCCTGTTGACTGGGGCCCGGGTCCTTGTGGCATCATGGGTTTGAATCTGTCTCATGACCCTACAAAGTGTATGATTCTAATAAAGCACCAACACCTCAATACACAATCTCAATAACCAAAAAGAAAAATCAATAACCTCTACAAAGGTAATTGATTTTAGTTGAATAGGTAGTAAAAGGCTTCTCAGACCTCTATATCATGTTGGTTTAAATGCCTCTCATGTCAATCCTCACAATGACTTGGCTTTGGGGTGCATCCTTTTTAATTTGAGGAGTCGCTTGAGAAAACTCAAGACTTTTACATGCTCATGAGACTTCTTCAAACATTTCTTCATTTCCAGGCAGTAAATAAGGATTTTTATTCAATGTCTCTGTTATATAACTTGTCAAGGTCAATCATTGTCACATCTTGTCATAGGGGGTATTGTTTTTCCAAGTCAAACAAAGTGATTGAAAGCTAAGCAACAACTAGCTTTCAAAACATCATCTTTGGTCTCACCTGGCCCGAAGACAATGTGAAGAAAACACAACGGGCGTATGTTTTTCGGCTCCTGATGGAGGAAAAGGGAGGCAGAAGATGAGGTTGACTCTACTTCTCTGATTATGGGCCCCTCCCCAGAGGAAGTCCTTGAAAGAGTAATGGCCAGTCGTGAACCAGCTTTACCTCCATTAACCACGCCAGCAAACATTTACATAATGTACACATAATGTGCTGATTCACTCTGTCCGGATTCAAACAAGCTTCAAATACCTCACCGTAGCTGTACTGCACCATTCATCACGCCAGGCCATTTACATCCAAAAGCACTTATGAGCCTCTGCACATACATCCTTGTCTACATACCTTATGGGATCATTTCACAATATTGTATGCTATCCTATCCTATCCTATCCTATCCTACCCATTATATCACCAGGAGAAGGTCCACCACCTACCAATTACACCTTCTTTCAATCTGACTCATAACTCACCCTATTGAACCTGGGTGCAGCATCTGCTTCATCCAATTGAACCCACTAATCAATACCTTCCCCTGAGATCGCCGTCCCACACACTGCCTTCTGGACATGCGCAAGTATATTGTCTCTTCACTTTAGAGCAGACTCTCCAGTGTATATAAATGTAAGAACAAGATGCAGGGAGGGGTTAAGGGTGAGCTGCATAATGTCTCGGTTTTTATCACCATGTACTGCGCTCGTGTAAGACAATGTTCACTTCAAAACTCGCTGCCTTCTCTTGCTCTGCACACACGTTTACCCAGGCACCTTGCAAGCAGGGCGGCAGGAATTTGACACCTGATGAGATAGGAAGAGCCACTTGTAGTGACCGACTGGATAAAGCAAAGCCGGCACGGACGCTAAACAAACACCATCAGCTGCTGTTTGGTCTCTGAGCTTCTTCATGAACTCACTCGATGGAAGGCAAACATAAAGCAGACACACTTCCACAAGTCCGCCTCACACCGCGCGACGCTGCGCAGTGTTGCAACCGCTGAGGAGGCGTATGCCGCGCCATGTTAAACCTTTGACGTGGGTGCCTGAGTCAGGACCTCACCAGTGGAAAGTGTGTTCGTGCATAAGCATAGGCAGCACACAAAAGGACACACACACACATTCTTGCGTCTCAAATCTATCTGAACACAGCAGTTGCCAAAAAATTATTCAAACTCTGGTACAACACACACACACACACACACACACACACACACACACACACACACACACAGCTTCCTTGCTAAAATTCTCTGCACTAGCTGTGTGGAATATGTGCTGTGCAATTCCTTCCACAGACAACAGGTCATTGTCTTGTTCTAATCCTTCTTTTGGAGGAAAAAGGGATGATGCGTGTGAATGCTTGAGAAAAACAACCTATTGTCAAGCGTATTGTTTCTCACAAGCTCAACACTACCTGATTCTTATGATAACTAACACGACATGGCTAGACAGACAACATTAACATCAGCTGCCTAAGGACCCACATTACAAAGTGCCTTTTCTCTCCTGTTAAATTGTTATTATAGAAAACTGTGCTGCATGTTATTTTTCCTCTGCCCAGTTTTTCTGTGTTCTCACAATGCAGTTTTCTATTCAGCGTCGTCGGGCTTATTTAAAGCGCCGCGCTTTAGAGAGCTCCTTTATCAACCCCGTTAAGTGCTGAATTGGACTGAGCGGCTTTAAGTTTTCTTTTCAACTGTAATCGTTATGTTTCACTGAGTTTATTTGAAATGCCGTGGCACCAACAGCAAACTTTTGAATGATGAGGATAATAAGAGAATTAGTTTTTAAACCGGCCACTGATTGGTACATGAGTCATAGATTTGAATCAGCCAGAGTAGAGTCATCAATACGAGTATTGGGACTGTTACATGCCCTCAAACAAACTCCGTGCTAACTGTTTTCTCTGTCACTTCAGTGGATACTTTCTCCTGATTGTCTCCTTGCCAAATCTCTTTTAGATATATTGTGCTGGTGATGGTCAATGGACTCCCTGAGACTGCAATAAGCTGCCCCTGCAGAACTCTAAGCCCTGCTCGATCAGTCACTCAATGAAACATTAGATGCTGCGGCAAAATTAATGCAGCTGAAATTAAATGAAAACATTGAAAAGACTGCCCTGTAGGAAAAAGAAGTGAGCATCTTAAGCTTAAAATCGATCAGTGTGGGAGTTGGGTAAGCTTCTTTATTAACTTTGGAGAGGACCTTCCCCACAGACCTAACTGTGGACAAACACAACTGAAGTGTCAGCAAGTATAAAATGTGCTTAGATGGACTTCTGAGCTTTGTAAATAAGTTAGCTTTAAGCTGGCTATAGCTAGTATGAGCTCCTCTGGGCTAGAGAGGTCAGTTATCACCATTAATTATCACTCCCTGTGTTTGTCTGCTCCGAGGACGATCTCACCTGGGTGAAAAGTTTTAAAAAACAACAACCTTTCTCTCTTTCTCTCTCTCTCTCTCCCTCCTCTCCATTTGCCATTCCTTCTTTCTTTCATTTCATTTTACTGAAAGTGAGTCAAGGAGGGCTGAAGAAGCAGCTTTTATGAAGAAGCAAGGTTTTGGAAAGCCCACTTTGATCCAATAAAGGTGCATATATGAATGAGACCTCTAGTGTTTATTTTCAAAACTGAAAACTAGACCCTTGATTCCCAGAAGAGGAAACAAATGTTGAGAGTCCAAGGCTGGGGGATGTCGTATACCATTTACTGTACTCACATGTTGGGCACTGTGAAGCCCTCAGAGACTGTAAGGGCTATACAAATAAATGTGATTTGATGAATGCTGGGCCAATGAGAAGAAAAAACAAGGACGAGACTGTAAAAGATCATTTGGGTCTCTGGCGTAATGGGGCTGTCCAGTCTAACCGCCGGTTTTATGTCTGAGATGTATACAGATTGGTATGAACAGAGACACACCGGCAACATCTGAAGGAGACAGCGAACATAACTCAAGGTGTTGTTGTTGGGAGGCCGAGCTCCAAAACACCAATTTTAATACTAATTAAAAATCAAGGCTGCAAAGCACTAAAAATAGCATGTACTGCAAGAGGCCCATCAATTAAATCCTCCCCCAGGGGACAGATATAACGTTTCTCAGGAGAAAGGGTGTGCTGTTGCTGGGTGTGCAACATAACACAAAACTAGCTAATGAAGTACATGTACTGCAATGCAAGGCCAGATGCAAGGACTCACGCTTTAAAATGCTACTGTGCTTTAAATATCTGCAGTAATTCTCACTTCCATTCAGCTACTTGAATGGTATTTGTATCCATGCCATACAATACACTAGCCACATTCATGCTGCTGAGGAAGCGGCCATTCTTCACCTCGCCACCCATTACTCTGGTATTATGTGTCCGTGACATATAGGGTGATGTTACAGAGAAAGAGGGGGTGGGAATTACATGCCTGCACATGGTTCATAAACCCTACAAGACGCTACGGAGACGAAATGATGATCATGAAATGACCCAAGCACCAGGGAAACAAGACAAAGAATGTCTATTGAGGTATCTAGTTTCTCAATGACACAAATTGTATTGGATTGTATTAAATGGTGCTTAAAGTAAATGGTGCTCTTGAAAGTAACACCTCTATTTGATTGACCAACCACCTGATCATAATGCACTGTACCTACAACAGCATGCAAACCCAGACCCCAAACCGCCAAATGATGACGCTCATGGAGGAATCTTAGCCGATCCTCAGGTTTGTCTCCAAAGTGTAATCTGGCTCCGTTCCTCCATCTGCTCTTCCAGCTCTTAAGTGCAGCCAAGGAAAAATGGCGCACCGAGGGAAAGAGGCTCTGACTGTCAGCTGCTGAGATGCATTCAACCCTACTCTCCCCCACACCCCAGCAGCTCTCCACTAAGACCTTCCACCAGCTTTCTAAATAACTTTCAATTCCACAACCCCTGCACATGCCAGTCCAAATAAACGGGTACAAGGATCATGTGTGGCACAGACACCAAGGAGCAAGAATAAGACAGAGACAGAAAGGCAAAGAGAAAGAATATGGAGAGAGAGGTAGAGAAGGGCTGGGGCAGAGTGAGACTCGCTACACACTCAGGCCCAGCGTGACAGAGTGACAGGGGTGATTGGCAGATTGCCGGGTTTTTAAACGGCAGATGAAAGTGGTTTTCTTTACTTTCGTAACCCCTGCTGGAGGAGAGGAGAGGAGAGGAGAGGAGAGCCATAACTGCAGGACAGTATTATTGACATTGCTAAAGGGTGGTGTGGAACAAACAGGCTGCAGGTTTACCACTCAGTGTATCAAAATGAGTGTTGGTTTTACTGGAAGGGCGTGCGAGGATTGGCTTTGGCTGGGGTGCATCTAATTCAGTCCAAACAAATCTGTGCTCCACTACCCCTTTCTTTCCCCTGTGACGATGAATTGGATTTTTACCTGCTTTCTTCAGCTAACATACCTGTTCCAATAATGCTGGAGACTTAAAAACTTGATTGGAAATTGATTTGAACAGGACTTGTGCAGGTGTATGCTGTCCAGGAAGTGAGTTACAGAATAGTGTGCCAAGCACAGTCCAATTACTCGTTATGCTTAACAGACCATGTGAATCATTTTCATGTGAATGACCATTTCCAGTCATTTGAAATGATTACTTCATCTAAGGAGGGAAAACTCACAAATCTTCACTTGAATTTCCTAAAAGTTGATAACAAATTCTTTTCTTTTCCATATTAAACTGAAATGTCATTTTTTTTCAGTTTTTGCAGTGGGGAATAAAGGGGGGAGGGAGGGATTTTGACTTTGCAGCTTGGCCAAAAAGTGAAAACCAGACATGAGTGCTAGTGAGGCAATAGAAGAACGAAGCAGTAGAGAGAATTTAAGGAGGCAGCTTAGGGATCTTCCAAATTCTACCTCAGTAGAATTGCTTGAAGCGGAAAACATATGATGTCTTAGTGGATTACAATGTGCCTACATATTAGTCAGTGTATATTATCTCCTATTCAGGCCACGTGCAGTGAAACAGCCTTAGGGAGGTGGGGTGGACGCTGTGATCAAAGAGCACTGACGTGTGTCTCTGTTTGTTCATCCAAGAGGTGAAATAGGACGATCAATACGGAATCAATAAAAATAATAACACTAAATCACCATTTGCTTTGATGAATGGTGATGAGTGCCTTCGTTTTATGGTGTGCATATACTTTAAAGTAGAGAGGTTGCACTTACGGTCAATGGGTCTGTCAGGATTTAAAAGAAAAGCTTTTTAGCTTAATGAACAGTCTCGTCAGAGGGCCGGGTCTCTTTGGATGCAGTACATCTCCATTTACTGAAGTCTGGAATAGTGTATCGGGTTATAAGATTACACTGACAGCACTAACTATCTATGCTATGTCATTTTCAGAAAACATCAGTCTCTTTCAAAAAAAAGAAATGTTGAACATTTCAGAAATTTCGGAAGTTTCGTAAATGTTTAAAGCACTCATTTCATTTGGTGCTCTAATTTGTGAGGGATTTGGATTGTTTTATTATTGAGTGGTACATGCTGGTTGTAAGAGAAGTGTAACTGTGCTGCCAAATGTGCTACATCTTACTGCACTGCCATGAGATGAACTTTATTGGCAGTAGCGTAGAGGTTCAGAATTGGGCTTGTGACCAGGAAGACTAAAAAAGAGCATTCATTAGTTTCTCTACCCACTTAATCCTGTCAGGGTCATGGATGGCTGGAGCCTATCTCAGCACACACTGGGCGGCAGGCGAAGAGGCGCCCTGGACAGGTCGACAGTCCATTGCAGGGCTAACACAGATAGACAGACTCACACATTCAACGCTATGGGCGTTTTAGCATCTCCAACCCACCTGACTTTCATGTCTTTGGGATGTGCAATGTATGTACACTGATGTACTCTGTGCAATGACAATAAAGTTGAATCTAATGTGGGAGCAAAGCGGAGTGCCCAGAGGAAACCCATGCAAAACATATATATAACCCTGTAAACTTATAATAAAGCTCAAATTAAAAATACTTGAAGCAATCAAATTTCATACGTGATTTTTGAGAATTGAAATCAGTCTGATGTTCTACTTACAGTAGACATCTACTCTGATGGACTTGATGGCGGGAGAGCCCAGGCCGTTCTCAGCTTTGCAGTAGTAGCGACCTCCCTGGGTCCTCTGGATCTTGGCAATGTTCAACGTCTCATTGAACACACTGGAGTCCTGGAAGCGGTCCGACACACTGCCTGCTGTCTTGGTCCATCGGATCTGGGCAGGAACAAAGGACAGAAGGCAATTATAGCAACAAATACCCTATAGACCCCGCAGTATTTTCAAGTTGGAGCCCAATTTCAGTTCTTTACTTCTGGTCCTGATTGAGTATGCATACCACTGGGTTGAGGGATATAATACAGCTTTAGGTACAAAACAGATAAACAGTATAAATTGGCTTGATGGATTGGACTGCAGTGTTTTCTTGTGTGGTGTACTGCGGTTTTTAAACTGTTCGGTGCTGGATGTAATGCACCAAAGACTACCGACTCATACAGACAGCCCAGTTTCAAAATAAAACCACATAAAACCAAAACTGTTGTCATGTTGAGGTGAGAACTGGATATCAAAAAACGATTCTAACTTGCTCCTTTCCTCCCTCCCACACAAGTTTGACCTCTGTGTGGTCCTCTCAGCTTGAGTACCTTTCACTAACTGATGAGACCCAGTTAGCCTATGGCATCGAGGCATAATGAAAGGTGAAATAGTGTTACTCTCCAACATGAGGTTGTAATTGACTCTCCATCATCTCCCTCTCCTGCCCTCATTAAAGCATACAGCATGAACAGGTACTGTGACAACTCTGGCCCGAGGGCCACAGAGGCAGAACGACAGAGCATGGAGCTCCATTCAATCCCTTATCCTAAGTAAGCCACAGATGGACTAGCTTTGCCTGCAGAGCCCCACATATCTCTGTCTAGGCAGGGGAGGCTATGAATTACAATTTAATATCTCCACACTGGATGGTGATAGCATCGCCTTGGATACTGATAGCATCCTATTTTAGAGAGATAGCATCAGATGGAATGAGGATATCACTGCATGGAAGGACGGGGATTGGGAGCTATCTTGGGAGATTGCTGCTGAGCTAGCTGTGGGGTTTTACCCACGTTCAGCGCCTACCTTGGGTTACATTTGTTTAGTGTTCGGTCATTTTCGAAAGAGAGATCGAGAAGGGAAAGGGAAAATGAAAGGGTTGGCGGCCTAAAACCTGATAATGATATCTCATTCCAGAGGCTTATGAAGCTTGAGGCTAGAGGAAGGCAGGGAGAAGAATTCACACAGAAGTTGAAGTTTATCATTAGCCTTTCTCAGTCTCTGTCTGCCTTGGGGTGTTACTGTTCAGAGTGGTAGAAAGAAACTAACTAGCCTGAAGCTCCTAGACTGTGTTGTATTTTTCCTTTTCATCGACCTCCTGCTCCAAAAGAGGTCTGTAACCACACTGAGCTTCGTGCACCATCCCTTTTTCGCTGACTTTAAGTGGGCATATTAGCATTAAAATTAAATGCTTCTAACTGGATGCACTGTACAGAGATGTCTTCGCTTGGCCTGTTTCAAATGCATCAAGAGACATCCAGAGAAAGCGCTCCAGGAAAAAGCCCAACCTCAGCAAGTGATCGATGCTAAAGCCCAACTGTGAGTAAATCTGGGGCTCTATTATAGCAGTTAGGGACAGCATGAGTTCAGCAAAACAAGCCCTGAAGTTAAATAAGTTATGAGCATAAATTAGATAGAGCAAAGTTTTTGAATTCGCTGTCACTCTCTCCTACAGTGCTCCGGATCCCCCCATGCAAATACAAAGCAAGCTGGCTTATGGCGACCTCAGCAGAATTCAATATTCTCCCAGCTTATAGCACCATTCATTTCCTCTGCCTTTTGTGTAAAGAGCTTTGAGTTTTAGGAAAGCGCTATATCAATAAGTGCATTGTTAGAGTGACACTAAGAAGTGGGTATTCAAATACCCTTCATATTTTCAAAGGCAAAGTGCCCCTGTTTGTTTCACATGGTGGTAGACCACATTACTGGTGAGCTTTCAACTCTCCCTGTACCCCGAAGCTATTTTTATTCCTTCCTTCCTCTGACTTTTTACATCTGAGCACCTACCCACCCACCTCTACCCACAGAGGGAGTCCTGAAGTATGCCTGGTGAGAACAGTTTGACCCCCTTCACTCTCCTTAATGCAATGCAAACACTCTTGATCTGAGAGGGGCTGGTGGATTTGAGCAACATGATAATTGCTCTTCCAAGCCCACTGCCTGAATTTTCTTTGGCTATTTTTGCTACTCCTATCTTTTTCTCTTGAGCAAACTCAAGAGGGAGCATGCAGATATAAACTGGGGAATAATTCATACTGCACAGGATTTTGTCCTCATCATCACATGATGCTGTTGTACTAAAAAATATCACTCCTGTCCATACCTTTGCATACATCATTACCATGAAATAACATCTGCTAACATCTGTGACCTGTTTTCTTAGGTCCCGAAGGGTTTCATGCTTCTCCTTATAATGTATAGAAGAGAACTGTGGTAAATGGCTGCATTTATATAGCGTTTTTATCCAAAGCGCTTTACAATATATACCTCTCATTCACACACACTGGTGGCAGTGAGCTACCATGCAAGGTGCTGGCCTGACCATCGGGAGCAATTTGGGGTTCAGTGTCTTGCCCAAGGACACTTTGACATGTGGACAGGAGGAGCTGGGGATCGAACCGCCAACCTTGTGATCAGCGGACAACCTGCTCTACCACTGAGACACAGCCGCCCCCCCGCCTGTGCATATCCTAGCATTGTAAAATACATTAAAAAGCATTAAAAAAAAGCATTAAAAAAAAACAGTTCTCTGGGAAAAGGCAAAGTCATTACAATGATAACGCCCTTCCCTGTAAAGTCACACACATCCCGATGGAAAGATCAACATCTGAAAAGTAGAATCTCGCCTAGATGTGGGCTCACACACACAGCGATGTCACGGCGAAGGCTAATTGAAATGCGCACAGTGTCTGTTGTTATGCGGGGATCATATGCCGGAGCACGCATCTCCTGTGACTCTGCCATAATGCCTGCTGTGACGTTCCAGTTCTCCTAACTACAGACCGGTTTCTAATTGCTCACCATCTTTTCTTTTAGGCACTGATGGGGGTCTGTGCAGCTCAGTGGTGCAGCCAAGTGTGGCTGAGCATGACAATCAAGCGATCAAAGGAAGCAACAGGGGGTCCAAATCACAAACTGTGAGTGCACAGACTCCATTGGTCTATATTAGAAAATACTGCCCCATTGCATAAAAAATAAATGGCCACACAACATGTTACATTACCAAAGTCCTTGACATTGGAACAAGCGTGCTAGTGATAGTGGGCGGAAGGATGGCTGGGGGTATGAATGATCGGAGTGAGTGAAACTACCTTGACTTTAAAAACTCCTGGTATGTGGCTGTACCACGCACCAGCCTTGAGTCGGTCGACGCTTGTTTGACTTCTACCGTACTGCCTGGTGTACAAGGGCACGCTGCAGTTCCCCCACGCAGGGCTCTCGGGGCTCTGTGTGGCCCCTAAGCCGTGTGCATCGCAAAAAACGTTACACATGAACGCAAAAACGAACGCACATACAGAGCCTGGCTCCCATAGAGGCACACCTAGTACAAATGTGCCATGTTTCAAATTGTACAGGCGTGAATCAAATGATTAGTAAAAAAGATGAATCCTATTTTTTTTTGGCTGCCCTTGCTGGACTGCATTTGGTCGTAGGATGAATCCGATGGCTGGAAAGAGATGACTCACACCAATTTGTGGTTCCTTGTTGTCGTATCATCATATGGAAACCTCCCCATGCGGCTCTGAGGCTGTGGATGCCCTGGACTCTCTTTTGAAAAGGTTAGTGTGAGTTAGACTGTATGAAATAGTTTGTATAGGGAGGAGTGAAAAAAAGTGTTAAATCATCTTCCAAGGGACCCTAGTCTTGAAAGCAAACCCACAAATGAAAGGAACCATCTGCCAAATGCAGCGCTAGGCTAGCTGTCGCGGGGACTTCCAAGACAGAGCACATACGCCAATTGGTGTAAAGGAAAATATCCCTAGGCCTCAGGTCAGCTTATCTGTACTCACTGACCCCTAGCTCCGTGGGTTGAATCTGGCCCAGGCGATAATTGAAACAAAAAAGGGTGTTTGCTATGTGGCGTTGCTGGCTATTGGAGCATGGTACTCAAACAAGGTAGTGTGGACATAATGGATGGAGGCCAAGGGAGGGGAGACGGGGGCAGATGGCTTCATCATCAGGGACTCTGTCCACTGCATCAAACACCATGAATGAAGCTTCAGAATAGAGAGCCTGAAAATATGAACAGAGAGAGGTCTATATATTTGATGATCCCTGCAATTAGTGCTACATTACAAATGTGCAATTTACAGCAGTGCAATGCTAGACAGAATGAAAAAGATAGAGAGAAAGAGAGAGAGAGTGATGAAGAGAAAGAGAGAGGGCGTATGTGTTTGATAGAGGCAAGCAAGAGAAAGAGAGGATGTATATGAGTGTT
>CABFOQ010017270.1:6899-32605 GCA_900660455.1 Gephyroberyx darwinii | reverse complement strand
CAATTTATGATGTTTCTGTCCATAGTGAGTCTGTATTAACTGGGGAAAAAAACGATTTTAGAAAAACGATTAGAAATCTCAGTGATTTGGGGTAATAGATGCTAAAGCTAAAAATGTATAAAAGTTGACAGTGTGATGTATGTGAAGTATCAAAGTATCAAAAGAAATTCCCAGTGAGAAAAATGTCATGTGATTTGAGATATTGCCAAATGCCAAAACGTTAACTAGGGACCTATAAAACAAATATCCCATGGGAAGTGCCAGGAATTCTATGCATGTCTGTTGATGTTACTCATGGCATTCCCTGATCCCTCCAAGGCAAAATCACAGATGGTAAAGACAGCAATAAAGGAGAAACCTTGGAAGAGATTTGGGATGGATACTCTAATACAGACCAGATAACAGGAGCACTTGGCAGTGAAGAAGAAGCAATAATTTAGAAATTCAAAAGCAGAACCAAGCTTTGAACAATACTCACGGACTGGACTCGGACATCCCCCATTTGAATTATTCAGGTCACCTCCAAGAAGAGCACCTATTGTAAAGATGAAACAAAAGCAAAGGATTATGTCACAGTGCAGCCTGGAAAAATCAACACTTAAGAACCCAAAAGCGCTCTAGTCCGTTTTCACTAAAAGCTTGATGATTTATTTTACCCTTAGTTCATTTTAAAACAATGTAACACCTTTTCTGACAAAATGATGGCTGGCATGGAAATACAGTTCATTATGAGATATGATTGGAGCCAACTAAACACATTCAACTACAAAATGGTAATATTTTAAGCGTTAAAATCTATATCTATCCTATTTCTCAAATACTAAGTAATGAATTTGGACTTGTGGCAAAGAAAACCTCTATATATACATACAGCTTTTATTTATTTATTCTTTTTTTTTTTTTTTTTTTACATCACTCACCACATAGACCTCGGTCACAGAGAATTCCAATGTGCAATTTCACTCATGGGAAGTTAGATCGAGCATCACCAAACCCTGGCCAAACTATGAGTTTCTGCTTGCGTCACATCATGATGGACCTATGGGCTATTTCTAGATGCCTATTTTATATTTACACGTCATGTCAGTCTTTGTAATAAGGATTAGTAGATAGTTTATATAACTTCAAGAATACTTTTCTGACAAAGTTAAAAACTACTTAATCAGATAGTCAAAATTCTGTTTTGAGACTGTAGCCAAAAATTACCAGCCACGGCTTATTCCTTCGTTCCTCAAAGCATGTCCATTATCAACACTGACCTAACAAAGTAGAGACAACTTCCACCGAAGACCAGGAGACTGGCCGATTGTTCACTATGTGTTTTTGATTAACTTGATTAGGCTATGGATGACTTCAGTATTAGCACATGCAGAAGAATTTCACTTGCTCCTTTGCTCACCTGCACTGGCTGGTCGCTGTGGCAACCCAGGAGACACCGTATTTCTCTGAAGAGCCGGTTGCTGTGGTGACAGGAGGTGTGGATCAGAAAGCGATGACGATGTCACATAGGAGGTGGTTACCAGGGCATTGCCAGGGTTACTGAATTGCAGTGTGTTTTGATTGGATGCCTGGACTGTGACTGGCATGGAGAATGTAGGGGGCGGGGCTGTAGACTGCTAGAGAAGGGGGGATAGAGAATTTTACTTTTATTATTCACCGTACAACAACTGGCTGCATCAAATTCAGAAGCAAAGTATGCAGTGCTTTGTTATAAGTGGTCAATCACAAAGTTTAATCTAAGTGAGTGAAATGCTGTTTGTTTTTACCAGTTAATAATAAATTGTTATTTACAAAGGTGCCCTGGAGGAGGTAAATGAGGAGAAGAAAATGGCCTCTTGAGGGGAATGATGATTACGCATGAACAAAATAGGTAAAAACAACAAGAAAAGTGTTTTAAGAAGATGGCACTGATTTTACTAATCTAGGAGGGCTGTTCAGGGTTTAGATATGAATCAAATAGAACCTCTAAACTCTTAACTGAGAGATATAGGTGAATATCATCAGCATAGCAGTGAAAGATGATGCTAGCTTTGAGGTTCTGAGGATTGACACCAGCAGTATATACAGTTAAATGCTAAGTATTGGTTAAGTATTGGGATATTGAACTATATTACAACTATGTCATTCAATGAATCAAGCCCCTATTGACTAACCAATTTGACACAACAGTCCCAATACTTTTGCATTTAACTATACTACACTACACTATTTATAATATAATATATAATATATAATACTGAGGGTTAGGTGACATACTCCGTAGCGTTTGAAGAGAATGTCCAGGTCCTCAGTGGTTTTGCGGTACTTGTCATCATTTAGGGGACTCTGGTCAATAGAATCTTCCCCGTCAGGCTCTGGACTGTCACAACCATTGAAACCTTTCTTTCTCAATGTCTGTGAAGGCAAAAAAATAGAAATTAGGGAGTAATCTAGAATATCTATATAGAATAGAGAGTCTGTAAGGTTCTCTGGTTTCCAGCCGTAACAAAGAGTTGTTCATAGTCCACGGATAGTATTGGAATCTGTGCTGATCCAGCTCCCAAGTACTTGTACTTAGATCAGCAAACGAAACTGTACCAATAATGTACTTTACCAGTACTTTAATGAACTGAGCTTGGTGCAATAAAAACACCTCTGGCTGGAGGGAAAAAAGCCTACACTGTGGCAATTCTTTGATCTCAGTGAAGCAAAGTGCCAGCTGAATCATATTTTGATTCACTATAGAGTCCCCCTTAAATATATTCACATAGGTACTTTGTAATACTCTAATGTAATAAAATGCAACTGATCAATATGGGGTTTTTTCAGAGATTTTTGACCTTCTGCAAATTTTCATGTCTATTATTATTACTACTATCATCATGTTCTTGATTGAGGATTGTTACACAGTTACAATTAATTTTTAGTGCATATTTTGATGAAATGAAACACTTGTTCCTGTAATTGTTTTATAGTAGGCCAATACTAGGGCATGAATGAATATTAATTGAGTGGTACTCAGATTGGTACTCGTAATGGCCGATCTACATAATAAAGTACTCTAAACTCCTATTGGTTCTGAAAAATTGGTATTGGTGCACCTCTAATAGGAATAACTGTTCTGTTTGAGGGTACAATTTTGCTTTAAAAACTAATGCAGGCATGACATTTTCTTAGATAGCCTAATTTGGGCTTAGGGTAGACTGCTAATGACAAGGAATCAGACAGAGTTGACCCTAGATGTCTGAGGGGGCATACTGTCAGCCCAACTCAACCACTGACACATATATATGACTTGCGCTGAGTTTTAGCTAATAGCCAGTAGACATCTAACAATTTACATTCACCAGGCATTGCAATTTATGCCTTCAACCTATTTGAGGGAATGTTTCAGGGCAAATCTTGAGGGGAAACTTCACGCCATGGTACCTGTCTGTCTTAAATCCTCCCTAACACCCAAAGTGTATCATAAAGTATCAGACTCTTACAATGTGGCCTATATCCAACTATTCACATTTTGGAATTGTCATCATAACCCATCTCTGGCAAAATAAAAATGGAAATAACTTTCAAAAGCGATATGCCATTTATCGAAGAATTATTCAGTGACAAAACAACTTTTCAACAACCTTTCTTGTGACATTGTGGAAATTGTAATTGAAATTTGCCCTTTCCATTCAGCCTTTCTAATTTGGTACATCAAGATTTGCATTATGTACTTGCAATGGATGGAAACCTTGCTGATGTGATTGATTTACCTCAATGATGTCTGCATTGGTCCGGCTCTCGTGGGGCTCGTTGTACTCTGTATATTTGAGCAGGACCTTGTCCATGTCAGTACTGGCATACTGGAACAGCTTGTTAGAGTGGTTGAAGATGATCAGGGCAATCTCGCAGTCACACAACACGCTCAGCTCGTAGGCCTTCTTCATCAAGCCAAACTTTCGCTTAGTGAATGTCACCTGGGATGAGGAGAACAAGTGGCACAGGGTGGATAAATACACTATAGACTGACTGCAAGAATATGTACATGTTCTACACTCCCTTTCTGAAAAATGGGGGAAATATCTGAATTTCTGAACCTTCACTGCGACATCTTGAATTGTTTCACTAGAACTTTCTCTGATCCCATTTCTCTCTATTCCTCTGTCTCCACGCAGTTTCCTTCTCAGACTGAATAATGAGATGATTATCATTTTGCTCAAAAACTGAAGCATCCTAAATATCCTTTCTACATGCAAGTCTCCTGACACGCGCACGCACGCGCACACACATACATGCACGCACACACACGCACACACACGCACAAAAGGGTCTGGTCTTATGACTATCTAGGGCTAGCTTGACGCAGTCGCATGCTTGAGCATTTGAAAAGAAAACATCAAGTGTGGAAGATGTTGCTCACTTCAAATCTAACTTTAAATCAGTTATGCAATTTTAGATGCACTACTTTTATTAAAACAAATTAAATGTCCTCAATGTTTTAATAACTGCCGTGATCATGACGATGTAATGACATGATTAGTCGATTAATTGCTAAAATAATGGTCAGAATAATGAATTATGAAAATAATTATTTGTTGCAGCCATACTCCACACCGGACAAAGATGGGGAGGACTAGATAAAAAAATAAAACTCACCTGCTTGTTCCTCTCATCAGTGATCCGTTGGATCTGAATCTTTTTCCTCCCCATGATGCTTTGCAGTTGTGGAGACAAATGTCACGGTCAGTCAAGTAGAGAAGTGCCTCTCAGAGGGTGAGAGAGGAAGTGCAGCCAACTACCTCTTACTCGTGCCCAAAAATACTCAAACACAGTCATGCAACCCAGGACACTCGCACACACACATGCCTCTGCCTGGGTGTGGTGTGGCAATGTGGTTGATACTCTTGCCAATAGGCAGAGAGAGTGAAGAGTGGGCACTGCAGAGATGTGTGAGGGTGTGGAGTGGGGGTCCTTAGTTCATTGTCTGCTCAACAGGGACAAAACTGGCCAGCTTGCCTGTTGTTGCTGTGCTGAGGAGGACGTCACTCCTCTCCTACAACAGAGACAGAAAAAGAGAGAGAGAAGGGTTACTCCAACATCCCTTATGCACATAAGTCACACAAACATCAGGAGACGGCTAAAATTAAGTGTCTGCGTGTACTGGTGCATGTGCGTGAGTATGATAGAGACACACCTACAATATCAATTACTTATGTGGAAAATGCAAACGGCACCCCTGGAGCAAGTAAGGGTTGAGTGTCTTGCCCAAGGATACTTCAGCAGGTGTCGCACTGGGGATTGACCCTGGGCCCTACAGTTGGTGGACGACCTCACTAATCATTATAGGCAACATACTCAAAAAGATAGAAACCAGGAAACTAATTCTTAAATCTGTGAATCAAATTTGTTTTTCAAAATTACAGTGATTGGCCGAAGGGGGGGCAAGACAATTACAGGTCAAAACAAGGTGACATGTTTACTGTTGGATTATTTTGTTTCTATTCAGACAGAAAGCAGAGAGGGAAACAGATTAGAGAGCCTGAAAGTTTTGTTTAAGTCTAGAGTGACCATACAATTCAAATCAATGAAAATTGTCTGAAGGCTAGGGCCCATAAGGACGCGCAGTACATGCCAGTACATGCCAGTACATCTGGCATGGACAATTGGACATTTAAACTAGATAGATCCAATCCATTATTTTTCTTTTCAAATTCACTGACAGTAAAATAAACAGCAGCCAGCACAAATCATTTCTGAGAGAAATTCAATCAAGCAAACAATAAGATACCTTTGCAGTAATTACTAAAATATTACTGTTACAGTTAACACATTATATTGCCCTTTTAAGTATTTAAAACAAAGATACATTACATAGCCTTAACGCAACTTTCAAAAGCAATCAATCAACCAACCAATCAATCACAGCTAGTGTTTAAAATCATTTTAGACACTAGCTGTGATTGACAGGAAACCTTGAAATATGAACTGCTTTAAAAAGGACAACCAGCTCTGAAAGTAGAAAAGAAATGGTGACTCCAAACCAAAATTTACCCCAGTCCCCCCTTAACACTAAAATGCCAGATTAAACACTCATTTTCAGCTGTGTTTTAACTGTCTATATCAATAATAAAACCACAACAATAACTACCACCTCCTCGCTCAAATATTTTCATCTGCATCTCTAAATTTTAGTGTAATCAGACCTATTGCATGGTCACTCAACAGCTAGGCCTATTAAGTGTTACCTACCCTAAAACCCAATGCTCTTATCTACACATGAACTCAGCCCTGTGGACATTATATTAACAGTTTCCCCCTCCAGTTTTGACCCTCCAAGCCCAGGATTCTTTGTGGGATCTTTCTGAGGCCAGATGGAAAACATGCAAACCCATCTCAGTTGCCAGTGGAGTGCACTGGGGTCCTCCTACAAACCCAGCTTCATTTCAGACAGGGAGTAACTTGAGAATTAATCAACAGTTGTAATGAAATCCATGAGAAATTCAACAACTCTTAGTGAAAAACTGAGGTCACTACAGTACCATTTATCAGTGTCATGTATCAATACAATGTCAGTGGCATGTAGTAACCTAGCACGGTGACTTGAGCTCAAGCAGCCTACACTTGAAGCTGTTGGATTTTGAAACATAAAATTAGCAGCCTATCCTGTATTTTCTGATCAAGGGTAAGTAGAGTAAAGTAAAGTAGAGTAAAGTAGAGTAGTAGGTGCTGTAAAAGGTTTTCTTTTACTTTGTCATTGACCCACCTGGCCAATGAATTGGATAACTAGATAACATTAACATCACAACATCTAAATAAAAACTATTTGCTGTAAGATGTTTATAGAGCAATGATTTTCTTATGTGGACCATGGCCAGCTAACAATCTGTGAAAGGGGCAACGATAATCAAGTTAACTCAAAGGGTTTTAAATCCTTGTAATGATGTCGATTATCAAATTTTACATACACTCAGACTAGCACTTAATCTGGATAACCCTAGAGCATAACATGATACTCTGTCAAAGGAAAGAGCATGTAGCTAACAAGGTTTTGTGCTATGCCTAGATGGAGCTTTTCATATCTACTACATTTTTATTCACAGTAGTCCTGGACATTGCAGGCTACATCACAGATCATTCAGTCATTAGCTCTCACTGAAAAGCACCGATTCTGAACAATTACCACAAGAAATGTAGAAATATCCCACTGCCAGAGGAAAACATGATTAAAAATGCTCTTGCCTACTGACTTAACTAACTTTGCCACTGTCAGGCTACAATATTATCTTTGATTAGCTGACCAGAATGGGGGTACACTGCAAGGCTTCTGTCTAGCCTTACTCTCCCCACTGCCCTCTGCATGGCTGCCCCCTCATTACTGTAATTGACACGTTCATCCCTCCTCTTCCCCCTCAAGGCGCTGATGGCTCAATTAGGAGCTGGCTGGAGGACTGATTGGACGCCAAGATAATGAGGTTACTGCTTGGCTTAAACTGAGCTCTATGCCCAGCCAAACCCAGCTCACTCTGTGACACACGGGAACCAGAAAAGGTAGAAAGATGCGTTGTTTTTTTTTCCAAGTCAACCTAAAGAAATGACTCTTGGCTGCACCAAGTTTGCCTCATTATCTTTAGAGGGCAGGCATTCTGTCACCTTGGTAAAAATGAGCCAAGTTCAGTGTCTGAAATACATTTTTGACGCATCTGCCAAGGGTTGGTAAACTAAAAAAAAATATACCTGCCAAGAATTATTTTTACCAGCCAAAATAATTAATACAATTGTTTCATAGAAATGTGTCAAAGTTTGCAGAAGTTTGGACACTACCACTTTGTGTAGAACAGGCAGCCAATCCGGAGCCTGTTTGAGACAGTGCCATTGTTTTTTGCTTTGATTTGATTGGTTCACGGTCAGAGTGCATGGTCGTCTTTGAAGTTTGAAAACCAAGAAATTCATGTTATCAAAAAGTCGCTGGCGTGTGGCAGGTGACCCTTGTTGATTTATCAGCCAAAGACAAATTTTACTGGTATTTGGGACTTGGCAAGTGGTAATTACAGTCCCTGTATAGGTTGCTTGACGTCTTTACAAACCATGAATATTCTTCTGATGAGGAGAAGTGGAGTGCAATCAAGCTCAGGGTTGGCATCTGTATGTTTGAGTAGTGTAATTAGTGGCAGTGACCTTTAGCAGATTATGCACTGGCCAATGAAATGTGCCAAAGCAGTGAGATGAATAGTAGGAGCCTCAAACCTGGCAGACAGTGGGGTTTGCCCATCCATAACTCTGGGTCTTCGATGATCATAATGACTCAGTCTCCACTGCCCAAAGATGGACAGGCTTGATGTAAAGTCAATATTAGTTCTTATGACTTTGCATGCAGAGTTAAAACTTACTTACAAACAACAAAAAGTAAGTGAAGCTGTATGTAGCCTGCAAGCATGTTACAATATCTACTTCTAAGTCTCCACAGTTTTCACAAATTATGTCAGATTGATGAGTCTTTCCTTTAATCACTACCTGAGCAGACAAGATGTTTAGAATATGATGATAACTAAAGGCAGACTCACACTCCACAAGTTTGAACATATCCACACAGTGACCACCACGGATTATGTAAAATATCGAGACCAGCCAATCACAAGATGACTGCTATGTGAAAAAAAACATTATCTCTAAGCATTAAACCTAAACAAGTAATCTTCCTTCATAATGACACAACAGTTCACATCTCATTTAACCCTTTTGATTTTGGATCCTTTGCCCCTGATATTTTGCCATAAAATAATCACTAGAAGACAATTTGACAGTAGCCCATGGAAAACCTATAGGCTAGTTGTGTGCCACCAAATGCTCCAGGTGTCTTACCTTCCCACTTTAACCAAAACTGATGATACAAGTCTATACTTAACAATACATTTTATTTAAGATTTTAGGTATTTGACTCATGCTCTTATGCATAATAGTAGATAGGAGTTCGGTGTCTTGCTCAAGAAGAATTTGAAAGGAGATCTTCAGGCTTCTCTCTTAAGAGGAAATCAATTTCAGGGTTTTCAAAGGTAAGCAATAAATGACTCGTTTATAGACATCCCTGAAATATTTCCACCAACATAGAGGAATCAAACTTTATTAATATCATACTGACATTACATTTACTGTATGTTGTAAATCTACAGTGGAAATTGTTAATTATTTTTGGGTTTCTCTGTTTACACTTTAGTATGACTCTCATTTCCTTGACATTAGTTGCAAAGTGAATTGGCATTCTTGACATGACATTCGTGACATGTATTCAATTTACCTAAATATACATCTCAACTATTACAATAAAGATCATTCCTGGTTTGATAATTTGTCTTACTCCCATGCTTTTAAGTGAGAAATTCATAGATTTCAAATAATGCTAATAATAAATGGCTGGGAAATCTGATGATGCCTTGTTCAAGGATTGTTGCTGGAGAAATCCTTGGTTTAATTCTGCTCATCTTGGCAACCTTCCACGCTTCTTCAGTTCCAAGTTCTTGTCCATAAGGATTTGAAGTTTCAATAGCATGGGCATTTTGAGCATTGTAATAGAACATTTTGATGATAGCAAGGTTTTTATGCCAGTCCATGTGCGGCCAATATCTTGCTCATGGGCATAGCTTGGTAGAGAAAGAGGGCTTAGGAGCATTCACAATGCAAACTAGGGATGGACTTACAGAACATAGCTTCTCATTTCTTCTTTTTTAAAATAGGGGTTTAACACTTCAACACAACATATAATACAGATAAATAGCAGATTAGTAACAGACTGGTGCCATCCAGCTCCCTGTCAAATAACTGACTCACATGCCCTATAGCCTACCTTTTGCAATTTCTATATTCATAATCAGTGGTTCTGTACTACCTAGCAATGTTGATATGACTCCATCAGCGATGGGGGTTTACAATGGTGCATCGCTCTGTCAAAGTGGCCTACTTCTAGCCGAACAGCTTTGGTGTCCCCCTTGGGATGCCACAAAAAAATCATGGCTGTGGATTTCCAGAGCACATGACACTGAAGTGACAGCGTCCCATGCTAAACCATAATCAGTGCTGTAACGTGCATGTGCCTCACTGAGGTTGCATGAGGTGAATGTTAAGAATAGTATTTAACTACACACATAATGAGGCCACTCAGATTCACTTTGCTTCTCAATGGCCTCACAAGCTTGGCATTTAATGTTAGGATAAATTAGTCTTCTGTAGAGAATCAAAGCTATTCCAAAGCCAATTTCCTCAAGGCACAGAATCTAACATTACTTTAAACCAATGCAAGTAAATATTTGCATTTTTCATGAGGCTGTTGTTAAAGTGAAGCCTCAAGAACTGAAAACTGCTATTGGATGAACAGCTTTGAACAATAGGTCCCTTATCTGTTGTAGTTAGTGTATTGGCTACTTAATGTCATTAGGCTACTGAGCATGTTAGAGCTGGAATGAGGACGTCCACTGTAGGATGAAATGCTTATTTTAACAGACTAGGTGCTCGACCCCTATTACAGAGTAGCAGTAACCGAAACAATATGATAAATGGAGTCTGGAGACTAACGTTATGAGACGAAGTAGGCCCACTGACGGCAGACAGGTAAAGAATCTGATTTGACAGGTTGGAAGCATAAGACTGTTTACAAATAATCTGTCCTGATAAAACCAAATAATATCTTTTAGGTAACCATAACGAGGCCTGATTCACAGAGTAGAAGACAAGCTACGCTATACAGGCCATTTCACAATTTCTAACGAGTCCAAACGACAGCCAGCCATTACCTTCCTTACACTCTCCATAAGTCGGTTGGCGAGCTCGAGCACGCAATAATTTAAATCACAATGTGGACAACATTAAGTGAAACGTAGATTGCGCGTCTATGTAATATACATTTTTAAGTGTTGTGTTTACTTTGTTATATTTAAATAATAAAGCAAGCAGATGTGTTCCTGTGCGAGGAAAAAAGACGCAGGAAGGAAATGTATCATTCCACTTACCCTGAAATATTGCTGTTAAAACCAACGATAGGCCGCCAACCGCTCGATTCAGAGTTAACGTACTTTAGTTAAGACGCATTCGGGAATTAGACTCTAGCGACGTCTCTAAATCCACGACATTATATTCCATTTAATATAGAAGTAACTATACTGTCCACCCAGGCGATATGTGTAACCAGTGTATGATCAACGTCATTGACATTAGATTATGATTGACCTGTCAAGAGACCAATAAGATGCTGACGTTCGAGCAGCTACTCCAATCAGAGGACAAGTTACTGAAGTGGGCTGGTCTGCAGGAGAGGACATGACGGAGGTGACGGCCATGTTCTGCAATAGTGTTTGTATCCCTCCGCCTCAGTATTTACCTTTTGCATGATTTTGCATGTGGGGAAAATGTCACTGTAGCGCCACTGTGCCCTCTCTACTTTCCATACTAAAACCCGTTAGGTCATTTCTTTTTCACATCTGTAACCAGCAACGTACGCCACAAATAACAATCCACGACCTATTAAGGTTAAAGGAATAAATGTAAACTGTTGTAAAGTCTATAACCATCAAGTGTCTTGTCAGATCTTTTTTTCATGACATCAGACGTTATATGCTACAATGTTCACCAGCATAGTAAAGGATGGCGTAACCTAACCAACTCCCCACTGATTTTTCAAGCATTCACTCTGAAAGTTTTGCATTTTGCAGTTAGTAGTGAAATTGGAGGCCCCTCAACATGCCAAAACAAATAGATCCTTGTAGTTTTCTTACAGTGGTGTAATTCATCTCAGCTGGAACATGGAGAATGGGTGGCACATCCAGATACCTGGACGTGTTTTGTTTTAGTCATAGCAGTTTTCTACAGCAGGCACTTTGTGACACAGTACTGAAAATAGTGTGTGTTGTCCTTTGAGTAAACTGAGAAACCGCTTGTTAGCATGTCCAATTTAATTCAAAGGGGCACTGTGGGCAGCAAGCTAGCTTGTTAGTTTCCTGGTAGCACTACCCACTATTTTCAATAAGTAATACTGACAGGCAGTTTGACGGGGCTTCTCATAATGTGATACTGTGTGTACCTGGTGAAGAGAAATAAGAGACTATTATTACAAAATTTAAGGCATCCCTTTAAATACTAGTCTCCCTCAACTTATTTAAGATCAAACAATGATTGAATTTGTAAATATTGACTTGAATATATTGTCATATCTTTCGTTAAAACATAGACTTTGTCCCTGCTTTGTCTTCTTTTTTATTTGGACCTCATAGTCTTTGTAGGCCCTCATGTCCTGAGTGGTGCCACTATTCTTCTTTGTAGCCCACATCCTCAGGTAACTATGCCATGTGCAATGCCACTTTATACCACTATTTCCCACCATTCCTCCACTTTTACAGGGCCACTTCAGTAGTGTGGTTCTTCGAAACTACTATCTCTATTCAAGACAAAAGAAAAAATCGCCATCTCTAGCCCTGTGTAAGTGACTCTGTATAATGCTGTTCAAGTAGCCCAGGGCCTAGATATTGAGTCACAGGGTGATCTGTTTATTCCACATTGAAACAAAGTATTGTCGGGCAGAGTTCATCCATCAAGCCCTGAAAGTAGTGGTGCAAGTGCTACCTCCAGGGAGAGATTCTTTTAAAAACTACTTTAAAAACTAGAAACTGCCTTTCTGGTAATTTGCTGCCCTTTTTATAACTGATATACCTGCTCTCAGCCACCCCTTTTTCCTCTGGCATCCAAACTCAGTTTCTGGGTAGATGCTCACCCTAGTTTAAAAGCATATGTTATATCAGACCCAATGTATTGGCACATGTCTCTGCTAGTTTTTCTGCTAGAGAGAATGACAGAGAAGACCATGTGGCATCTAAGTAGTAGATCTCATAAGTGCCATCGTGGCTTAGAAACTCGTGGTACCAGTATCAAAGGTTGAGTTGGTATGTTGGAGACAGAGGAAGAATGCAACTTGAGTCTGTGAGAGCATTGGTTGAAGATGAGTCACAGGCAGATTAGACAACAGAACCAGGCATGGACATGTCTATGGATAGGGAGAGACCAGTAGAAAAGTAAATCAGGTCTGCTCTCCTTGCTTGCTTGCATTTTTAAGGGGATGTAAAATGCAACAAGAAAAGAAGTAGTGTTTGATGAACCCCATGTTGATCAATATTTCATCAGAAGTTCATCAAGTGACTTGGGTGAAATTCAGTGGAAAGTAGCAAACCAAACTCTGCAGGATATCAGTGCCTGGAGGCAGGCATCACCACTGAAATACAGGGTATGGAGGGCAGCGAGAGCAGGCAGCAGAAGAAGGAAAGGTTCAGTAACCTAGAGAAAAATGGCCACTGAAAGCAACCGAAAAGAGGGAATGGGCATCTGTTAACACTTTAAATTTAAATTCACTAGACTGGCTGTAACCTACAGTCAGTTATGAAGTCAGTCCACTCTGTTTATTGTAAAAAATTGCAGAACTCATTGAGACTAAGCATTCCCGTATTTTACATTCAATTCAATGTTCTACACAGCATCTTCAGACCCTCTTTGTTAAATTATCTACAGGGTTTTAAAATCTTTCAAAAATTGAGCCCACAGCGCATGGAAATGTCTGATTGTAAAGTGTACTGTACACAATCAGTGTAAATTCTTGCTTAATAAATGTCCAATCTTCGTGTTTTAAATTGAGTCATTGTAGATGAAGTATGTCCGATTTCAGAATTTCATCTCAAAAAATGAATCTTTGACAGTTTTTGTGAATTCTTCCCTCATGTAAACAACTACATATTCTGCCCTAAAGTTCTAATCAAGCCCCTGGTGGCTGCATGTCTAAACTCTTCTTCTAAACTTGGTCATAGTGTGAAACAACCATTAGTTCACCCCCTGCTCAGCTGGCTCAATGTATTCATGACTTGCCTTTTTATATTCTTCTTCCATCTTTCATAATATTCTTAGTTATTTCTCCTAGCTCTTCTTTTTCTTCTTTCAGTATAGCAGGCTGGCCCCATTCACAACTGTAGTTGTTAGTAGTTGCTGCTCCCAATAAGTACCTTGTGCTACTGTAGCTTTCATTATCTCCAAACTGGCTGCATTAACTCAATTTAAGGTCCAATTATTTTCAGTGGCGTATGACATTATATTTAAACAGTCAACATTCACTTTACAGTTTCACCAGTTTATGAAAATAATAGCACGCCACCCACAAGTTGCTTTTTCTACTAGGCTGAAGCAATTCAAAGCCCTAGTCATGATTAAACAAGACATCCTGGTCACATGTGAAACCTGAAGGGTGGCATACCGAGCAAGTACCCTCATGACATATCAGTCCCAACACCCATCATATCCCATCTACCTGCCTGGCAACACACTGTCACTATGGTTAGGACA
This sequence comes from Gephyroberyx darwinii, assembly GCA_900660455.1. Lineage (NCBI taxonomy): Eukaryota > Metazoa > Chordata > Actinopteri > Trachichthyiformes > Trachichthyidae > Gephyroberyx > Gephyroberyx darwinii. Next base: position 18,280 of record CABFOQ010017270.1, on the reverse strand, counting down.
AAAAAGCAAAAGTGCCCTCCATGCAGGTTTACCCCAGTCTACCACTCACATGCACTCTACATTACCTTCACATTATGTTATTGTGTAATGATCTACTTTTATAAGGGGACTAGTACTACATGGCACACTTATTACTCATGACTGTATTTATTAGCATTGGATATTTCTTGAGATCCAATTCTGCAAACAAAAATTATTACTCATTTAATATAACTTGTGACAACTTATGCTGGGGCATGTTGTGACAGTGTGGCGTACTGTGCTGTTTAGAGGAATAAATAATAAATATTACATTATAAATATTCTGTTTGTAGATTAAAAACAAATATTCAGAACAGCTAGTTGGCATCAGTGTTGTCATGCTGCACCTGCTCTAAAATCTGAGCATATTTTAGCAATCTCAGCGTATCAACATCAGACATTAGATGTCGTTTTAGATCATAGAGACAACTAATTTGACTGTGCCCTGTTCCTCTGTCGGTCTAATGGGGACAGACTCATTACTTTGTCAACCAGTATTGTGACAATGCTTATTTATGTACCCTGACTGAAGTTAATGTAATTAAGTATATATGTATGCAATGTATGAATGTAATTAAGTTAATGTTTAGTTTTTTTACCTGAGATAAAATGAAACAACAACAGTAATCTGACAAAAGTAATTTCTAACATTGCATGACACAACCATTTTTAACATTGTTTCATATTCTGACAAATATCATAATTTTAGATGAAAATGCTCTCAGAAAATGGCGCTTTGATAGCAACCGCAATGAACATTTCAAATTTTCTTTTTTGTCTTTTTTGTCTTCCTTTTACTTTAGTATAAAAAATAATAATAATATGTTATATGAACTGTGAGTTAAAATGAAGTGTCCTTGAGCAAGACACTGAATCACTACCAGCTCCAGGGTGCTGCTCTCTGGCTGACCTTGACCTCTGACCTCACCCGTGGAGGTGTCAAGTGAGAAGAGGATTACCTACAGGGTCAATAAAGCATCACATTATCACACGTTGGTGTCCTGTGGATGGGAGTGTGTGTGTGCGTGCGCATGTGTGTGTGTGTGAATTGTGGCAAATGTTAGATGCCCCAAGGCAAACAAAAAAATTGTTTCATACCCTCCTCTGCAAGGTAGGGCAGCAGAATCTCTGGCTTCCTTAGTTCGCAGTGGTGTGGGTGCAATACACACGATGGCCACATGATGGCAGCACTAGACTACAGAATAATGATGAACCTGTGCGACGTTTTCTACCATGATCCCTAGAAGAAGAACACAGCGGTCCTCTGAGGGAACCGATGAAACCAAATAAATGTTCATTTGTGTTCTTTTGTTTATTACAAATCATTCAGTACAAAATATTAAAGCTAACTGATTATGTTGGTTATAAAACTGATCTATATCGAGTTTGGCAGAAGATTGAGGGATGTAAAATATAGTTTACCATCAATATAATCCCAACGGGTTGAAATTAGTAATTTAGTTGATATAGCTAATCTATACTATAGCTGTGCATTCTATACATACTGTGTGATGAAGTAGGCTAGGCTTGCTTAAAGTGGCAAAAAAAAAAAATACAAAACGCAAAAAAGATTGTCCAATTCTCATGACACCTGCAAAACCCATGGAGCATATGTGGCCTGTCATGTTCCAGAGGAGCTGCACAGGGATTAAAACCTACAAGACAGAGAATATTGATTATTCCTCATCTGAGGTGGGTATAATTTTAGGTATTTAGACCAACCGATAGTAGCTCGCCCTGCAATTAGGAATTTGTCTGGCGTTTTCCCAAGACACTATCGTTTAACCTGCAAGGGGCTGTGCATAACCTACCATCATTTCACTGTAATGTACGCCATTAGTGTAAAATTCCTAATGGCTAGTCTTAAACCACTGAAAAGCTCATAATTACGCCTAAATTCACTTTAGTTAATTCATGACGCTTTGAAAATGATTCCTAAGAAACCTAATAGCCTAAATAAAGGCTGTAGCCACACACCTGCACGTTCTTGTGCACAAGGTGGAAAAAATGGAGACCATGATCTGAAAGTGTGTGTAATATCTTCTCTTTATTGTTTTTTTTTTTTTTTTAACAAATAGTTTATTTACAAGTCAAGGCACGTGCCATAAATGAGTTACAAGGACCTCACTACGTCAAAAACAAATTAGTACCCCACAGTCCCTCTCATGTTAATTGACAGGCCTATTACTCCAAAATAATCTAGATGTTCTGAAATGAAAATGTATTTTTTATTTTGAAATTTGAGCAAAGAAGTGGGAAAATATGGGAGCCTCTTTTTAACAATTCAAATAATGTTTCTTAAACGTTTATTTTAGGTTTTGGCCTTTTTTTGTGTGGCTGCCTGAATGTATGGAGAGGCACAATCAAGCCAAAAAAACAGACAAGAAGTAAGATACCATATTCCAAAAACAGGCTATATTAAAAGACACGAAATGAAGGAATTTTATTTGAAAGTGAGTCGTAGAATTTAACTGTCACTGAAGATTAAATTATATAGGATCGATCTTTCAAAATGTGGATGTGCATGATAATCCTCTGGACAGCTTCGTGTCGGTAGATAGAAAGAGGGTTTATGTAGGTCTACAAAAGTGGTGTTCATAGTTTTTGTGGATGCAAATATTCACTGTACAGAAAGCAGACAAAGCCAGATTATAAACTATGAAGGTGTATTTACATAAAGCAGAAATACTTTCCATAGATTTACTGAAGTTACGATAAGAACAGGCTCGCAGAGACTGGATGCCAAGATTTTTAAACATAGCCTGTGTAACCCAGCCAGTTAATACCATTATGTTTTGTCTGAATGTGTGTAAGCCTCGTTGTATCACCGTCAAAGTCCGTATTCACACCCACGGCTCACCTGGGGCCCATCGTTCATCCTCACAGGCTATAAATTAACTCTGATCCGCTCGTACGTCAGTCTGAGGCGCTGCCTGCACGTTCCTCTGTGTCACGTTAACATCCACATTCTAATTAATCCTTGTCCAGTAATTTGTTGAGCATGATGAAGGGGAATGTGGCCTGCTGTTAGGTTTTTTTGTTTTTATAATAAATAGCATGTGGTAGAAGGAGTGAGTGAGTTCGAAAATGCAAATGCAAGTTTCTGTCTTTTGCACATTTATTTCCAGCTCTTTTTACAAGCTGTAATACACAACCACGTTGTTTGTTTCTGATAAATGTGGTGAGCTCAGATTCGCGTAGGCATGGATTTTATGTATAGATACCAAAGTAAATAGCACCTGTACGTTAATTGTAATTCATTTTCAAATCATATCCTAAACTCCTGCCTCGCTATCAAGGAAATACTGAACTCCATAATGTAAGGGAATCAGTCACACTGGTCCAAAATCTCCTCCACTAAAATTGTGACTTGAAACACTTTTTGATTAAAATATTTTAAATTGAGTTTAAACAATTAAATAGAATGTGTTTTTAAAATCGATTTACTTTACTTACATACTTTCATCTATCTATCTATCTATCTATCTATCTATCTATCTATCCACCCATCCATCTTGAAGTTTGTCAGTTTGACTTGGAGGTCCCAGGCAGGAACTTGGGGCATCCATGCCTGAAGGTCCTGGAGCCATCCTCAGTGAACCAACACAGTACACTTCTCTATCTGACAACGTCCCCTGTGGGGTAAGTTGTCACAAGTTGTCAAGTGGTGTTTCGTGAGTAATAACTTTTGCTTGTAGTAAATTATTCAAAATGTAATAATGCAATTTTTATGCAAGACCTTAATCTATAGCTAGAAAAATACATGGCAGTAGTAAGGCACTGCTGAGAAATACACCGATAAGTAAAAGGTGTGACAACATGCCCCCGTCTCTCCTAGGTGAGAAAGTTGGTCCATTGGCAGTGAAGATCAGACTTATTTTGTGTCTCTTTCAAGGATTCTCAACTGGAGGAATATGAAAGGACACAGAGGACCCAGGAAACTCAGTAAACTCTACCTACACTGTTTTATCACTTTCTGTTAACTAAAAAAAACAAAACAAATGTTGTGATCTAGAACAGTGATCTAGATAGTACAGTCTGACTGGAGCATCTATCTGTTTTGAGCAGGCACAGGGGACTGGAGGGTTGGCTGGTGGTTAAGCACTCTTGATAGGGTTGACTCCATGTGGTCCATAAGGTGCTTGTCATTGCAAAGTGAGGTTCAGGTCACACTAACTCTAACCCCTAACTCCTAACCCCTAACCCACAGCCTGGTCAGCACGGCAACATCTCCACTAACCCAGGATGTACACTTTGGTCAGCCACAGAGCAGTCAGTCACGTATTGGCAGCTTTTTGTATATATCGAAAATCATCAGATTAGTGTTGTTGATGGGTCAGTTCCTGCATCTAATGTGAACAGCATTGAACTTTCATTAGTTTAATATAGTATCTTCTTCACATTTCTGACACTCAGCTGAGGTCAGGGGGGCTGGCCATACCATCTGGCATTTTAAAAACATGCAAAGAAAAACATAGTTGCCACTTTTGCCCTGTGGAAATCATTTGATCCCTAAAAATACGTGCTAATCTTAAAAAAAAAACACATTGGTAATTCTGCAGCACGTCTTCAAACTTTGCAGTCGCCCCACTTGCATTTATTATACACCACCATGTCTCATTAAGCGCTTATTCAGATCAGAGGACCTTCATTTGAATATTGGCGCGACTGGGGGTGTCGGCTTTCAGCACATTCACACACTGAAGCCTTTACAGGAGCCGATCAAAAGTACAGCAACTTATACAAATAACAGGTGAATCGTGATTTAGATCTACTGTACTCTCTTGCCGCACGAGGTTTGTTTGTCAATGCCATGGCGCATGCGTAAAATGTACCTCTGTCTGCCGGTTTAACCGTGGTGTCTGGACTGCCAACCGTAAAACAATAGGGATGCTGCGTGTGGTTTACGGCTGTCGGAAGGTCTGAGACTCTGACCCGAGTGTCTGTTTCTCACGGGCTGGGTTGGGTGGTTACGGCTGGCTCAGTAACGCGTTACAGTTACATAATTAGCCTACTTTCCCCAGTAGTAACGAAACAAAAGGTCTTCCGTTTAGGTCAGAAATTGCATAAAAGTTAACTTTCTCCGGGTGGAAGTATTCACACTTTGGTTTTTATCTAGAACAAGGATATTCATTCATTCACATAAATAAGAGAGTTGCCATCTTTTCGCTCCATAAAATCAAAATAGAGACAAAGTTAACTTTACTGCAATTTCTCACCTAGTAGAGTAACGATTTACTGCTCTTGTGGAGTCATAAGTAAATTTATAACACTACTTTTGACATGAGTAATGACTAATGTACACTACCTACTACGCTACTCACTATGACGGTTTCTTGGCAACGACGCGCGCGTCTGTGTATGTGTGTGTGCGCGTGCGCCTGTGTGTGTCGCTCGTCGGAATCTAGATTCGTGGTGGCGGATGGGTTTCTGTTGGTAATGACCTCGCGTTGTCTCATCACCCACCACCCCCACCCCCCACCCCACCAAAAAAAGGTCCATGGATGCGGGTTTCCCAGGCGTGTAGCAGGGAGAAAAACGGCTCCATTGTCCGTTATCCTCCACCCCATTAACCGACCGGCCGTGGCTTCCCATGGAGCCGCGCGCCTCGCCCCTGGTTACCAAGCATCTTTTAGCTGTGCACTGCAAAAAATGTCCGTCTTGACAAGTCGTTGAGTCTTGCCTGGAGTCCTGCCGTCTTATTTTTTTCATAACTTCTAGAATTTTTTGTCGAGACGAGTAACAGTGTCTAGAACAATGTCATGAAACAGAATAAAGAATAAAGTTAGAATAAAGAAAATAACTCCTTTTTCAAGGAAATCACACTTGATTTATCTTTTTTTTTTTTGGAACAAGTTGATTTGTATTGGAAACAGGTAAACCTCATCCCATTGGCAGATTTTCTTTCACTTGCTTTAAGAAAATAAATCACAATTTAAGACTCGATAGTTGACTAAATGACTTGTTAAGATGGATATTTTTTGCAGTGTGATAATGTTTAAACTGCCGCCTGTGTATATAACCTACTGCATACAGACAGAGATCAATATTACTGAGTTAACTTTATTTATGTAAATTCTGAGTATGCCTATACAGACAGATCCAGGCATATACAATAACATTCGAGAGGATTCGTCCTCTATTGAACAAATTATTCAAAGGGATTTCTTGTTTGATTATCATGATAATTAGCCAAGCCAGAGCGCCTCTCAAACTGAGAATTCAGTCTACTGGCGCTCCTGTCGCTAAAAGTTTCAGCTGCAGACTCCATCATCTTTGTTATTTCAATATTGATATGGTGAGAGGCCAAACTGAGGTACCATACCATCGGAAAATTCAATAGGGCTGTCTATCCCACTTCACTACAGATATAGGTATGGTATATGTGTACCACCTGGTATCAAAATCTAATAGTTGCATTGTGCATATAGCCTACACTATAAGGCCATGTAGGTTTAGGCCTTTAACATAACCTGAAAAGCCTTAATTGGTAAGTGCGAGGTAAAACATCACTTTAAAAACTATATAGAACTATATAGAATAACCTGTGGGAATATTAGAGGAATGTTATTGTGATGTAGATAAAATAATACCATAAAGTACGATAAGATCACTAAAAACTCATTATCGGACACATTGTAAGTCCATATAGGAATATTATAGGAATATTATCTTACAGTGATAGTAGATTTTTTTTAAAAAAATACAATGAAGTAGGATCATTTCACTGTCAGCTTGCAACTGAGCTCTAAAACTTTATAAATCTGTATATGAATATTATAATGATGGCAAGGGTGAAAAAAATACCATGAAGCCACTATAATCTCACTTTTTAGCACCGCAGACACACTTTAAGTCCCTACAGGAATATTACAGTGATCTTTGGTGGAGAGGAGATGAGGGATTTCTGCCGTGCACTTCTGCGTGCGCCTGTTGGGGGGCGTGAGAGGCGCTGCCATAGGTCCTTATTATAATTATATCGGTAGTCTTGCATAATATCAAAAATCTCAGAGGGTGGGGACAGTGTTACCTCACTTATTCACAAGGGGGTGGGCCTTGGACGTCGTATATGAATTTGGACAAATGAGATATAAACCATTTGGAGATAGCGGTAGAGATGTAGCCAGGCGGACAGCCCCAACTCCCCCGATTTCTGAGGGGAGGACGGGGCTGTGGACGTGAAGGATAGTTGTGTGACGATATTAATGGAAAACGAGGGGACCCGTTAGATTAAAAATGGATGGTGCCGACGGGACGTCACGATGCGCCGTCGCCACAAAGCTCAATAACCCGCTCATGAATGCGCTCATTTGGCTCCCAGCATGCTGCACGTCCGGAGGGACCGCTGGTTACCAGAAGCTCATCACAGCCCAGTACAACCCACCCTGCTGCATCTGAGGAGGAAACAGTAAGGACCATGTTATTACATAAACATGATTTTGTGGATAGTGCGTCTGACTGCAAAATGCGGCAGAAAAGGCGCCACAGTGAGGTTTAGTACAGGCGGTCTTGTTAAGGTGTGTGTAAAATATCAGTGTTGAACCGCAGTGAAATAAGTCATGATCTATAGGCCTACCAGCTGTTACAGTTAGGATTTATTCTACATTTCCAGTTAGGCTTGTCCTGTTTTTAATCCAGTTAAGGGGTGCACGAATCGTGCTCAACATCATCTGGGATGAAGGCTGAACGTCATCAGATGGAAGCAGTGACATAGTTTAACTTGTGGCTGTTAACTGCTCTAGCAGTCACTATTAATGTCTAAACGAGTTTGTTGAAATCTGAGCATCACAGTGGGTAGCCAGTCAGCAACTGAGTTGTAGTGGTAACTGATGGAAGCCCTTGCTCTGATTACAGTCATAGGTGACCTGCTCTCCCTCTCAGCCTCAGTTTCACTTTTCAAATTCAGTGTCATTTATTGGCATGAATGTAAAGAACAATACTGCAAAAGCTAAAAGCTAAAAATATTAACATGTTTGAAATACCCTTCCCTCCTTCTACCCATGTGTGTCTCTGTGTGTTTGTGTGGGTGTGTTCGTGTGTGTGCGTCTGTGTTCGTGTGTGTGAGATTACATCTCCCTCTCTCTGCCCCCCCCCTGCCCATTTAACCTACATTTTGGGTACCAGATGACTCCCAGAAACTCCAGGCCCTCTGAAATGTTTGTTTTCTTGATGCCCCAGTGATATTGAGCCTCTATTAAAGCTCAGGATCTCAGCCCAGTTCTCAGCAAAATACCCAGTGTTACATAAGTTCATGTTGTAACGTGTTCATGCGTTTACATTATTGCAGCTCACAGACTGAAAAAAATGTTAAACGGCGGATAAACAGCTTCTTTGTAAGGCTCAATAACGCTTCATTTTAATGAAAGGTAGCCCAAAAAGCCCATAGGACTATAAACTACATCAACTGGCTGTAGCAGCGGGTCTAACCTGGGCCTTTCGTCGTACTGTATTGTGTTGGGCCTGTTTGCACTCAAAAGATTACGCACTAAAAGGGCTCAGCAGAAGAAAAAAAACATGTAAAAAAGCAAAGATGATTATTCTACATGAAACCGGCAGCCAGCACGGGTTTTCTGCAGCCTGGGATTAAACGACGCAAGCAGCTCTTACGTAAAGCCCGCTTAATCTCTGTGAAAGGGAGATCAGACCTCTCTCGTGCATAAGTTTCTTTTCTTTTTTTGATCATTTAAAGACTTAAATAATTTTCAATATATGCAGTGAGAATTATTGCATTATTTGCCATGCCAACATCAGTCGTTTGAGGCTATAAAGCCCACTGACGAGAAGGGAAGTTTTCCTGGGTAATTATGTCGCTCATCCCCACCCGTTTCCAGATTGCACTAACTCCAAAAAATCTGACGTAGAAAGAAGTTGATTAGAAATCGTTGAAGCGGTGTTGGAATAGAAACCCAGAATTGAGCTACATCAGCTGATGTAGCTCAAGTCTGGGTTTCACAGAAGCCCAAGAACTTCTTCTAACCTGATTCATCATCATCATTAGGGCCAAAAACAGCAGAATTTAACGATCGATTTATTGAAACCCGTAGGCCTTGATAGGATGAGGCGAAATTAGTGAAGTCCACCTCCAAAATGAAGATATATGGCCTATAAATTCAGACAACACGACTACAAAATATTCAGCACGTCAGCTCTTTCCTTTAGACTGAACAGGTGAGTCCAGGCTGCGATCCGTTATTGACTTGATTCACCATTAAATCTCGAGTCATGAATGTGAGGTGTAAACGAATCTCAGGAGACACGTTAGTGGACGTTCAAGCCTCGAGACAACTGGGGCACGGGCTGTGTGAATGCTGGCACAACTCCAGCATGCTAGCGGTTGACATTCAGTGCAGCTGAGGCGGGAAAGTATAGCTGGAAGTTTCTGCTCAGCACACTGAAATGTGTTCTACCTTTTGGGCCATTAGTGAGTTATTAGGCACATTTTCCAAGTAGGATATTTTCCATCCTTCCATCATTCAGACCTGCAAGGCAGAGAGACAGAGAGAGAAAGAGAGAGAGAGAGAATTACAATAATCACTCGGATGAGATATTTCCATGCAACCCATGATAGGTGTTATGATAGGTGTTATTTCGTCAGACAATTTCAGACACAGGCTGCATGTCTTTGGACACTGTATGTCTCTGTAGACATTTTTCCAAAGTCATGTTTTTCCTTTTTCAGATCCTCACTCACAAGCATCCGTGGAGAGAACCAGGCTTATACCACCCTGCAGGTGAATATTAATGATCTGTCTTTGGGTCTGTCATGGATCACCACCAACTCTCAGTCCTCATGTAACACTGGGTGCAAGGGCATTTAGCATTTCCACACACTCAGGTATCTGTCAGTTTACAGACAACTTAGTCTGACTCTGAAATTGGCTTGCATATGTTTTCCAATGTGTAAATATGTGCCTCTCTGTCTTTCTCTTTCTCTCTCTCTCTGTCACACACATACACACACACACGCACGCACAAGAAAATCAAGCCGCCATTAAAGAAAATCAAACCACGCTGTGTGGAACTAATTGATTACTCCTGGAAATCATTTTTAAATCCGTTTGGGATCCTTTTGTCGACGCGACCGTTCCGCTCAAATTTTGCACCACTTAACAGCCTTTTACAGTCTATATTGACAATCTATTATAATAGGGCATTTTTACTGTATTGCCTCACTATAATAATCCTATAGGGACTTATATTATCTGTGGTGCTCAATAGTGAGTTTATATGGACCTTATCGTACTTTTTAATCTCCTATGGTATCCCTATAATATTCCTGTAGGCGTTGATAGTTTTACTGTGATAGCAGCTTTATAATCCTTTCTATTAATCCTTAAATGTCTCATAGGATTACTATAGTTATTTTTCTTACTGATAATTGCCGCTCTGCATTGCCTTCATCCAGAAGTGCAGCGAATATGCAGCATGAAACAAAAGATTACTGCTATAATGCATATTTAGGTCAGATCGTCTTATTTCAGCCGTTATTAACAGTCAACAGTCCTAAAATTAAGCACCCCCTCCCCCATTTTTGTTGCTGTCTTTGGTTGATTTAATTCATAAATAAATTATGAAAATCTGAAAGTAGCACCTGTAACAGGACCCCATGAAACCCCAAACCAAAACATTTTACTAGACTAAAAATGTACTGAATTCGTTCTCACCTTCATTATTATTATTATTACTATTATTATTGTTGTTGTTATTTTAAAGGAAGCAATAAAAACTAAAGCGATAATAAACGAATTACATGAAATTACTACAGATTATACGTAATATTATTATGCCTATTCTGATAGCTACAGTAACAACAATGGGCATATACTCAAATTTAATGCAATTAGAAATTACATTTTGTCATTTAAAAAAAAAAAGCACCTCATAATACTCTTGATTGGATAAAATTATTGAAGAGAATAGGTTCTCAAAATGGCTGCGAACTGAATTCAGCTCTGAATATTCTCCTTACAGTCGTGAACTAATGTAAACATCCGTGACACGGACATCAAACTAAACAGCAAAACGACACGATGTCCTTCTCGTCAGTGGACATTTCTTGGCGATCATCCAAAGACTAATACATCTTCTAATGATTTGCACTAGACCTTTCAGAAAATACATAGTTGTAAAAGAATAATGTAATTAAGCTTCTTTAATTTAAATGCAGGGCAATATGATATTTGAATAACATTACTTCAATATTGTTTTCAGATATTAGTGTTTTTATTAGTTTCTATTTTACAAAAAACATCGAAGCAAAGGTTAAAGCATGCTGTAAAGAAATTACATTCATCATATTTGTCTGACTGACTGATTTGTTGTAGATGTTACCAGAAGCCCTTCTGCAGGTTTGGCATGTT
>CABFOQ010017257.1:1321-18845 GCA_900660455.1 Gephyroberyx darwinii | reverse complement strand
CGAGAGAAGGATGGGGGGGGGTATGGCACTTGCAGGCTTTGCAAAGATCAGAGAAATCCATCAAAAACATCCGCATGAGCAGGCTTTTTTGTTGAAGTTGTGAAACTTTTTTCAGTGTTCCAGTCGAACCCCTCACACTTCCTCCTCCCTAAATCAAACCCGTCTCTTGTTTCGCCATCATCTGCATAATTTCCGACAGGGGTTTCCCGACAAGCGCCGTCTTTCATGTGTCCGTCCTCCCGCCCCCCATCCATCCCTCCCTCCAGCTGTCCCTCCATCCATCAAAGCCTGCCCTGTCCTCTCGTCTGGTATAGAAACGGGAACAGGAAGCTGGTTTGGGGCTGGAGGGTCAGAGGTCATTTCAGAGGAACCTCACAGCGTTACAGTATGCCACGCATTTGTATGCACTATGTGGAGGGGCAAAAGATGGAGAGGGAGAGGAGGGGGAAACGGAAGCAGAGAAGACAGAGGGGTGCAGACACGAACATGAATCACTTTGTCTTAGTCGCTTTGTGTTGACCGTCCGCACTCAACAGCACTGTCTCTGACTAGGGGGCCCCCCATCTTCTTGGGTGCCTGGCAGTGGATCAGATGGTTCTGGTGGGATTTAGAGGTCAAGGCCTCGTGCACCCACTAAAAACAACAGCAGGCACTGTGCCAGACAGACAGGAGCGGTGCAGTATCCCGACCACCTGGGAGCCGATATGTTGCAGATCAGCACTTGAGCAACAAGGCACTCGAGGCCGTTTACAGAGGCGCTGTTAGGCACTAGGTGTTCAGCGGCTTGTAATTAGACTGAAAATGGAGATGTTTGTATGAAAATGCATGAAAGGTTGTAGTTATTATGAGATGATGTGTACAGTAGTGGTTATAGCAACACTGTAGTAGACACACGGGCCACCTAGCTAGCATTGCTACCAGTTTCTTCCCTTATGAAAACAGCAATGCTATAATACATTTTATACATTTGTATAGTCATATAGTATACCATAAGAGATCATAAATACCATAAAATAGGATACTGTCACTATAAACTCACTATTGAGTAGAACAGACACACACTACTAGCCCCTATAGTAACATCTGAGTGGTTTTTCGTCAGGATCTTAGTGCCTGTTAAACTCAAGGCCTTAAATGGTCTTGAATAGTTCTTCAATTCAGTTTTTGAGGTCTTTGAGGTTTTTTGGTGCACTGTTCTTCTGTTGAGAAACTTGTCCGGTGATACAGACCATATATTGGTGAAATTCCTCTTCTATTTGTGTACCCTGCTAGCATGTTTTGCCAGCTTGGCCCCGCCTCTCAGTGTGTATCTATGGTGATATAATCCCCCGTAATGAATGAAGTGTTAGATTGGTAATGAAAGGTGTGCTACCTTGGCCATGGACCCCGGAGGCCAGCAGCAGGAGGAAACTGACCAGGCAAGGCAGCATCAGTGAGAAAGATGATGGTGGTGAGGATGAAGATATGAGGTGAGGAGGCATGGAGACGAGCGGAGCCTGGAGGCCTGGAAAACAATAATACTGTGAATGTTATGTATGTACACACACTGCACTGCACATTGTATTCATTTTAGCACTGGGAACTGGGAACAAGGTCTGCTCCTGTTTTGGTCTTTGGCTGTTGGATAGTTTCTTATGCTACAAGAAATAAAGAGATAACATAATAGTTTGGGGGGTTTTTTTCATTCCAAAACGCAATTTATTCATTTTGTTTCCTGAAAATCATTAGTCGATATTACAAAAACACAGATGATTATATCCTCAAAAACATAATTATTTTTTTAAACAACAGTCTTGAGCTGACTGAAGGCATCCTGGTGGCTCATTTGGCTGAGGGGCATACCGTCTAACGGCAACGTCCTGGCTCTGAATCCGGCCTGGGACATTTGTTGCACATCATCCTCATTCTCTCCCCAATCTTTCCTATCTCTCCCCACTGTAGATAAAGGCAAAAAATACTATAAATACTATTAAATTAAATTGCTCATACAAATTCCAAGTAACAAACCAAAGCAAAAGAAAAACAAACACACACCAAAGTCAACTAATAGGAATCCTATGAAAATTATTTTCAGTAAATTTCTGACTGACCATAATACTTCTTTGAAAAGATCCATTGACTTTTCAATGGGTTTCAAGTGCCTTAGCGTCATAACGCATAGCAGAAAAAAAATCAGCTAAAAAAAAGCAAAAAACACCATTATTGGAGTTATGAGGTTTTCACCTGACAGCCTGTCACGTTTTCCCATGGGAACTCTTTTATGGCTGACTCGGTACAGGTGCTGCAGTTCTCCTCCCATTACAAGCTCTCAAACTTCACACGGCTAATGACACACACACACACAGGGCTGTAATATTAACAGCCGCACACCACTTCAAGAGGCCATAACACCAGCACACCTCTGTCTGAGAGGACATAACACTCAACAAAGCACATGAAATGTCTTCAACTGAATGTGGGTGCTGTGCTTTGACCACTCAGCAAAATGTATCCTAATAAATAAAAGAGAGATGAACATGAAAAAGCTGCACCATGTTCTTCTGACAACATGGGCTAACTATTCACACTAAAAGGTTTTGGATTAAACAAAAGTCCTGTAGAACTTTTATGACTAATAATAGTTATCCTACCGCAGAGATTCTCAACCTGGGAGTCATGAGATAATCTGAGTAAAAAATCATCTAGTTCTAATACAAATATGCTATCATTTTCATCCTCTTGTTTATGCTTTTTGTCCTGTGAAAGAATGAATATTTGCCGCCCTTTGAGTCCATTGCCACAGATCACCATTCTGCGTGTATACTACATCTGTAAGGGGTCAAAAAGGGTCACTGCTCATATTTGGACCATTCAAATGGATTGTAAAGGCCTGGTTGCAAAAAAGATTGACTTCAAAAAGATTTTACCATATTTTTTCTGAAATACTTTTCCCCTTGGGAATTGCTGCAGATTGAGTCCAAATAGTGTAGGCAGATGCTCTTTAGAAAAAATTTTGACATTTTGGCCTTGTGAATAAAAACATTGTTTACCAAAGAAGGCAAGCTGGACAGATCTGCAAATAACTATCTGGTTGCCTAGCAACCATCCCATGGTCCACAGACCTGTGGAAGAGAGGGAAATGATGACAGAAACTACCTGGGGCTGTTCAGTAGAGTGGAGGTCAGTGGAGTCAGTAACACACTGCTGGTGTAGCGTGAGATGCACAGATCTAGTTTGAGTCACACAGGGACAAGAAGGAGGCTGACCGATGCACACTGTGATGCTGATTGTCAAGTAACATCGTCAGGGTGTCTGCAAGTTTCATCAACTTAAATTTAAGACTTTTTAAGACCCTTTTAACGCCTGTTAGAATGAAATATAAAACTAATTTGAAAAAACTGTAAGTCCCTATTCAAGCTTTCTACCTGTGCATTCCTCATAACTTCACAGCACTTCCAGCCTGTCTAAAGACTAATACCAATGAGACCTGTTGACATACACCCATCATGTACGTGACTATTGCTCTGATCCTTTTCTTTTCTTGTGCTTCACATGTAGCTGCTTGCCTGATTGTTGTAAAGTCTGACTTTATACTTCAGCTGCATATATCACACATACCTGTCTCTCTGTTCGTCAGACTCAGAGGGAAAGAAAGGCGCTGTTATGCAATGACAGTAGATCTACTTGTCAACATACCAGACGGATTGTGGAGCTGCAGAGTGGTCTGCGTGCATGCAATCAAATGACCACCGGCTACCACAGTACATTTTTAGGTTAGTAGGTTATTTAAGACTGACACTGGTCTGATATCCGATATGAGTATTGGGCATGTAGTTTATCACATTCACTTGTTAACCTCAATGGGATCAGTGTGGTCTCAAGTCAATATCAGTATATATGTAGCCTTTTCTGCTTTTACAGTGATCTCACCGGGAAGACATGACTGCACCACAATACAACTTGAACTGCAGTAAACTCAGCAGGTCAACCAGGTGTTGATGATGGGATGGAAGAAAAATGTTAGCCCTTGGAGGCCTGTTTTTACCTCATGCTCAATCACGTCATATAAAGGGTGATTGGTAAGAAAGCCACTTAAACCCAGTTTTTTACATCACCTTTTTATTTAGCACTGCATCACTGTAGCCTTGGAGCTGGAGTTTGGAGAAGTACACAGGTTTAATTGTTCAGCGCATTCCTTTTACTCTTTGACATGCATGTTAAGTTGTGCCTTTATACTAAGGTATACTAAGGAAAAAAACAAAACGCACCTGAGGCTGTGCTTTAGGGATTTGAACAGCTAACAGCCGTTGTTAGGCACTTGGTAAAACACTGCGTTGCTTATGGCTTTTATAAAATGGCAGTAACACACTTACTCTTCCACCAGCTGTGTAGTCCTTGTAGCTAAACAAGGTAAGGGAGCCATTAGCACCCGTATGAGTGGTGATTAAAGCAACAAGCCGCTAGAGGCAGTGCTTTACAGTGGTTTTAGATCTCCTGAGGGGAGTTTTACTACCTAACAACGCCTTTGAGCTGCTCTAAAATCTCTGTAAACAACTGCGTCCGGTGGCTTGTTGCTTTTATAAAACAGGAATAAAAGAGCAATATGTTTAATATTTTATTTTTTAATCGTTCATAATTAAAAAGTAATGATTAAAAGTTTTTCTTCCGCCAGTAGTTCCTTTACAGTAGCAAAACGACGTGGTTGCTAAGCGACAGATAAGTAGCGGTATGCGTGGTGGTTTTCGGCAAGCGCATTAATATGTACATTAGCGGTTCTGCGGTCACAGGTGTGCGTTTATCAGCTATTTTCCAGCGGTGACTCAGCCAATCAGAAATGAGGACCACATCTGTCCGTTTCATACGCATTTCTGCGGGCCGAGAGAGGTGCACTGACAGGGGCGGTGTTGAACCACGGCGCAACAGCGACGAAATGTTATCATTTTATCAGCGCGGGCAGGTGAGAGCTTACCTGACTGCTTGGTGGGTCCGGGTTATTCCTTCAGAGAGTCTCCACAGAGCATTCCAGAGGTGGGATGTCAACACGCGCCAGTTCCGCTAAACACTGAAGCCAGCTCCCCCCCCAGCAGGTCCTATCTTCTGGGTGAAACCTGAGCTCTCCCCGGGACAAGGCCCTCCTGCTGGCCCGACATGGGCGTGGTACTCCAAGGAGAACTATACAACCCTCCAGGGCAAACAAGGCTCAACTGAGGTTGGACAAGGCACAAGAGCACCCACAACAAAACACTATAATATTCCTATAATATTCCTGGGTTGACTTTGAGTATGTGTGCTGTTGTCAAAAGTGAGTTTCTAGTGACTTTATAATACATTCTGGTATTTTTTATTTATTATTTTTTTTACTGCCTGTGGTATCATTCATATTTCCTTCCAAATGCATCCATGTATCCTTCCAAAACCATTATATTGTTGCTATAGTTCTCTAACCCTCCATCTGTCAAGCTGCTACACTGCTTAGCTGCAAACTGCTGGGCGGGACATTTGGCAACAGATTAAAGAAACTGTGTTTTCATTGATCACTCATCAGCTAGGGATGAAAGCCATGGCCTAGAGAGAACATGTGATTTATCTCATGTTTTTTTTAGTGAAGACTGCATTAGTCCATGCTGACACGACATCCAAACAGCCGTGCTGGAACGTAACCATAATATCTGAGGCTAAACTACGGGGGCCCAGACTGACGGGTCTACCAGGTTGGGAATTAAGAACATGTGACATTATTACAGTAAATGGATTACAAAATCATAGTAATTAGATAGTTAGCTAGCAGACTGCCAGAACGAATGAGGCCTGTGCTTCCTGCAGAGCTACAGTTAACGAAAGGTTTATTTACTAAATAAACTCAATTACAATGATGAGAGCTCCTGCTACTAGCATGGCATCCTGACTCAAATCTAATGGGTGGCCAAGGGTGCAATGAAATCTGACTGAGTTAATATGGCAGTAGAAGGGCACATGACATGTTGAAGTGCACTATACATATTATGTAGACTTCAGTCAACCACTTAATTTATTATTTATCATATTGCAAAAATTATGCATTTTACATAACACGTCATTTCTCATCAAACAATCAAAAACAGATTCCTTGAATGGCTTTTAACATAGCTACATTTTCAACAATGTTCTTGAGCATTAGTGGTCCTCTGCTGTCAAGTAAACAAGGCACATTGAGGTTTGGCCACTTCAAATGACTCACAGCATTGGAAGCCATTTGTTTTCAATTCAACACAGAACAAATCTTCTGTGCTGCAAAAAGCGTCAAACTTTCTGAAGATTTTTCAAGTTCATCGAAAATAAGAATGAATGCTTGTTTTTTGATTTGGTTGGAAACTTGATTTTAAATTAACTTCAATGAAACTGATCGGACCCCTTCCCTGATAAGTCACAGTATTAGGACATAAACCCTAAAAACACTTTGAGACGTCTCCAATGGACCACGTCTCCTCTCATGGTGAAATGCACAACCAGCATTTCTGGTTACGTTGCCTCGCTTTGAACTGTACACCCGGAGGTGTGAATGTCACTCCAAGGGGTGGACATGCCCAGAATGATAACTTAACGTGTACTTATTTCAGTATAACATATGGTCGGTCCATTCAGATTAAATTGTCTCTCAGTTTTCATTACACAACTGACATAGAAGCACCACTGCAAAATGTTGTACAAATCTAGGAATCTAAGAGACTGTGTATTAGAGAACAACTGAATATCATGTCTAACTTATGCAATCCTAACTAATTTAAGGATGGAAACCAGGCCATGTACAGAAAGAACTTGTAATGTGAAGGTTGTTTAACACTGCTCCTTGTGTGCATTAGAGATACTTTGACATTTTAAATGTTAGCTCATTATTTTCCCTCACCAGACATTTGTCAAAAAAAAGTTTCTACATGTATCCTTGAGATTCCTGCAAGCTTACAGCCAGCTGTGCACCTTGGTTTAAAAAAATACTATACTACTAATACTAAGCTATTTTAGGGAAAATATGTGACAAATTTAGGATTTAGAAGAATTTTCCCACAATGTGACAAGTGTCTGGTAAAGAAAAACGTCCCACTACAATTCAAGGTGTCAAGGTATCCCTTTAATGCTGTAACACTCTTTCTCTTTCAATACATCACACTTTTTTGACACCTGCATGTATTAGCTACATTTTTGAAGCGCCCCTCAGGCAACAGTCCATAACTTGTGTCACGTTCCAACAGTCAGTACAGTTACTGTACAGTTAGTAAAGAGGCCCCAGGGTCACATGATATCCAGACTGCAGGAAAAGAGCTTAAGACATGGTCGGTGAAAGCGAAAACGGTGCAGAGGCTCTTCCCTTCCTGTGCTGGGAAGCCCTACAGCAACCTTCCTATGGCGTTACTATCAAAACTAGAAGGAAACATTGCAAAGGAAGGAAAGTGTTTCAGTACTATGAAAACGGTCCATCGCTTTGCTGTCCCAGTCTTGTGATGTCAATGTAGAGTGATTTCTTGTTCCTCATCTTCGTCTTCATCAGCCACTGAATCCTCGCCGTCATATCCGCTCTGCCGCAGCAACGGCAACTCCAGCTCTGGGCTCTTACTGTTTAGCTGTCTTGTAGAGGGACCCTTATCTGATGGAAAAAACATCCCAAAATGAACATTTCTTACAAGTACATTATATTGTGCATAAAACCCCTGGTATATACTGAGATATAGCACGTTGTAATGGAGTCTATTAACTCTGAATCATCGTGGCTGGTTATTTGATCTTTTTGACAGGCATAAGTAATAATAACTGAAAAACAGAAACAATATAAGGAATCCTTACTTTTGGAGTAATAGGTCTTGAGCCCCACATGCAAGGAGATGCCACACAGACACACAGCAAATCCCAGCCAGTTGACAGCAGTCATCTGGTCTCCCATCAGAGGTGCTGCCAACAGCAGAGTACAAATCTCCTACAAGAGAAGCAGAATAAAAGAAAGGGCACATTAGAGCACCAAAAGGCCAATGCACTAGTGTAGGTAGGAAGGAAGGAAAAGGGAATGAAGGACGGAATTAAAGTAAGACTGGGTGAACAAGGACCTTAAAGATCCCTGCTATGGACAAAGTG
Organism: Gephyroberyx darwinii; assembly: GCA_900660455.1. NCBI lineage: Eukaryota > Metazoa > Chordata > Actinopteri > Trachichthyiformes > Trachichthyidae > Gephyroberyx > Gephyroberyx darwinii. The sequence goes on along the minus strand of CABFOQ010017257.1, from coordinate 10,766 downwards.
AGGCTGGAGGTTCGGGAGACGAGCAGGAACTCGGAGAAGCCCAGACCGAAGGCCAGCGAGCCGCCGATACTCAGTGTGAAGAGAGACTGCAGCAGAGGAGAGAGCTCCGTCACTCGGAATAACTTGTCCGATGTGCTGAGGCTCAGCCCTGCAGGGAGACAGAGGTGAGCGATAGGGAACAGTGAAGAAATATTGCATCCACAGCAGCTTGTCAGAAACACAACATTGCCTGATCGCCATCAACAGAGAGATCCACCCTGAGATACTCTATGATGTTATAGGGCATCAATCTGTGATGTTCACTGCTTTCTAAGAGTTACTTTGTGATGAACTGTTGAAATCTACTAACAGTAAGTGTTTTAGGGTGGATTTTTAGACTGATTATTGATTATTGATCAATGCAATATCGGGCAGATTTAATCTCAGCTGAGTCATAAATATGAGAAAATATAACACTACTACAAATATCTCCAAAAATCTTTTTTTATCAATTAATAAACAGCCTTATTATCAATTGATTTTTTTAAGTTACATAAATGCCCATTAAGGTTTGAGGAGAATGGAGCACATAAAGGACCACAACCACTAGCAAAAATACCATAATTAGGGCTACAGGGTTTTGTTCATTGAACAGAATGAGGCTGACAATCAGCAGCCGATGAAATATCTCACCTTCGTTAAACAGGAAGAGGGGAAAGAGGCCCAGGAACATGAGGGGCTGCAGGTGGTACATGGTGTCCACTGGGTTCTGCAGGCCTGGAGGGAGGCAGGAGAGGTGTGAAAGATAAGAACGTGGAAAGTGACAGTGGAAACATGGGGATATGTCATGTAATCAATCAATCCAAACGCCTTGGGGCATTTCGTACCAAAACCTTTACTTAGTCAAAGTTTATTTACTTTACAATGTTCTCAAACTGGTACGACCTGTCAGCAAATCCTTCACTACCACCATGAATTAAGTACACTGCAAACTAAACGAGTACTGGTTGAGGAGCAAGTGAATACATGAGGACTTCTCATTGCGTTCGTCACCGCCATGGCGGCATTAGTGTACGTACATTACAAGATAGCAATGTCTCACTACTGACCCAGCTCTGCTTTCTGCATGAGGACCTGGGTGAGGGTCCATCGGATGCCCCCTATGAAGGAGGCTAGCAGCACCATGAGAAAGCCCTCCAAGTTGAACTGGGTCGACTTGAAGGTGGACATGAACAGGCCGCTGGAGATCAGCAAGACCACCAGGATCAGGATCGGGTTCTGGTCCAGAGGGGGAAAAAAAGAGAGAGAGTGGAGGATGAGATTTAAAAATGAGGCAGAAAGAGAGAGAGTATTCAGACCCTTTGTTCAGTACTTTGTAGAAGCATCTTTCGCTGCGATTACAGCTTCAAGTCTTCTTGGTTTGCCTCTACCAGCTTTGCAGACCCTCCTTAGCTCTGTCAATGGTTTGGTTTGGTGCACGTCTGGGATGCGGTGTGCTTTGGGCACTCCAAGTTGACAATGTCTCAACTCTAGCCGATATAAATGAATGATTTTTCCCGTCTTTTCCTGTCATTGTTGTATTGATTGATTTATCTTGTGGCCCACTACAAAACAATTATCTACAGCTATCTACTTAAATTCGTGTGGGTCTCCTTGGATTAACATGAATGTAATGGGATTTCTTTTTCAATTTGAAACAAATGGTCACTCACCGGCTCCTCTAGCTTGAAGACCAGGGAGAAGAAGAGGATGAAGAGCACGGCTGAAGATTTTGTCATGGTGTACCTTGAGTAACACACACAATGCTAGTATATTAAGAAACTTAGAGTTTTGTGAATTACAACTTCAAGAGTCCACTCCACTTTTGCTGATGGATAAAAAGGACAAACTTCACTCACATCTAACTCGCTGTCCAAAATGGCCCTTCAGGATCAACACAAATTGGGACCAACAAAAGGCCTTTACTGCCCACTCACTTTTTATGAGAGTTATTATTATAGCTCCAACACTCAAACTGCTACTCACAGGTTCAGTCCTGGATGTACATACACAAACTTACAGGCTGATGGTGATGAAGAGGAGGCTCCAGTTGGAAAGTCCAATATCCAGTGCTGTTGCTATGGCTGGGAGAGAGGAACAGAGTTTAGGACCGTCCCAGCATCATGACTTCTATAAGAGCAACATCTTGCAAAAACAATGTTCTCATACTGACTACGAACTGTGAATGACACAGCAGTGCGTCAAAGGTTGAAAGGGGAAGGTTTTGTCATAACCCACATATAACAGAAGAACAATACCAGAAATTAAGATATGCTTTTAGCTGGAGAATTGAAATTGAACATTTTGACGTGATTTAAACAGTACATTCTACAGGTAATCCCATCCAGGTTCACACAATGGCTGGAGAAAATAAATCAGCCATAGTACATAAAGCAAAAGTGTTCTAAGGGTTTATTGGTGGGTGCGTATATTTGAATCTTTTTATGAATAAACTTGATTATTTCTACCATCGCTGATACGGTAAGGCAATCACAGATAAATGTGATGTAATGAGACTATCAATATGGACTTTAGACAATGCAGTCTTCAACGCTTAGTCAGTGAACGTGATAAGAAGTGACTATCAAGCTTTTCTTCCTCTACCCTCTGTTCTCTGAATGTGCATCCTGCTGTCTCCCTGCTAGTGTATGAATACCTTGTTCTCCCCTCTGAATAGTTGGGAAAAAAACCTGTGAATCAACTCTGGTATGCACGTTATGAACAGACAGCTCTTTACTGAAGAAACTACATTCAAACACACACACACACACACACACAACATAAAAGATTCACACTCCACCAAACTCTCACCTGTGGGAGCCACCTTACGGAGGTAGTATGACCAGCTGAGAATGACGCGGGGCTTCCCTGTCCAACATTGCATGGCCTGCCGTGTCAGAGTCGACAGGCAAAAGATGATGGTGAGGTGGACCAACGTCATGAAGAGGGGATAGTGGAAGCCCTGAGAGAGAGGGACAGAGTCACCCAGGATGGCCTAGTGGGCAGTTGTGTCCCGACCGAAGGACAAAACAAGAATTTCACCCTTCAACTGATTCATTACTACATCAAATTAAGAAGGCATTCAACCTGTGTAGGCTCACATAGGGAGCAACAGTCGTGTTGCTGTGCAGTCAATGAGCCCTTCATCACAGCACTTGACACACTTACCTTAATCATCCATTTGTTATAGAAGGTGATGCCTATGGAGAAGACATAGTAGAAGAGCACTAAGCCAACGGTGCGAAGCGCCCGGCAGAGGAACTGGACAGGGCACGCCATGCAGGGCCGCCTGGATCAGCTGTCCAGCAAAGACAGCTACGGTAGAAAGCTCACCTCCATACCGGACACACACACCCAGAGCTGGTACCTTTAAGAGAAGGAGTAGAGGGAAAGTGGAAAAGGAGGAGGAAAAAGTTTAAGATTGGCGTTGCTTAGTAGATTGTTCTTTACTGTAACGTTACAGTACACAAACTATACAAGCATATGGTTTGTTGTCAGAGTGCAGCAATGCCGCTAACTTACGCATTAGCTTAATGTGAATGTTAACGTTAGCTCACGTCTGGGTGACAACCACTTGTCAGCTATATCACTTTGTCAACAGATATCCAGCTAACGCTACCTAATGTTAGTTCGGTTAGCAAACATAATCTCTCTAAACCCCACTGTCGGTGTGCAGTTATTTAACAGCATTTGGGTTAGCTTTCTGCTCATCTTGCTAATTAGAGAGCGTTAACGTTAGCTGGTGAACTTACCAGCTGGTTTACCCGGCCAAGTTTAACAGGTCCAGTTGTTCTCTCGGCTAATAGCTAACGTTAGCTTCAAATTGCAGGTCTGTGGTTCGCTTCCTCTACCCGGATAGTATATTGTCAATGTTTGGCTGGTATCGGTAAATTAAATGTGAACATAAAGAAACGCGCCACGTTCATCTTCATCTTCCGTACATGACCAACCCCCTCTGCTACCAACAGTAGTACAGAGTACGTCCTAGCCCCGATACGTTCCGCTACCTCATATGGCAAGAGTTGCACGTCCAAAAATCGTTAATTTAACGTGATATTGCTTTTCGGGAAAGCCACACGCCACATGATTTGTGACTCAAGAACTTCAATGAATCGGTGGGAGCCACTTTTCAATTCGGCATACATATAACCTATCACACAGTAATTTAATTCAATAAAATGACTACTTGTAGAATTGGCTCATACTGCTCGCTACCGCCCCCTCTAGGAAGAAGATTATCGGATTAATTATTGATCATGGTGGATGATATTTGCCGAAGTGAAGAGCGGCTGCTACAAATAAAGAAAAGTTTGAAGTTTGGCGTGACTGTTTATCTTAACAAACAACGAATGCAGACGAAGATAGCTTCCGTCGGTTATGGTGAGCGTATCCTGATAATCAGGACAAGTGTTTGTGGTTTACACAGGCGATATCAACGTTTCTCTGGGGGGAAACTATCGCTCTCCACCAGGGGGCGGTATTTGCAATTGCATTTCTTTTTCATTCCGCTGTCGACTGAGCCGAAGAAGAGAGGCGGAAATCAACAGAAAGGCAACAGCGATTGTTGTGGTCCTGCATTGATACTTGAAGGTAATATCTTGTGATTAACAGTTTTATTTTAACGTATTATAAATCTATATAAACACTATGATAATGTAGCATCCGCATAGACAGTTGTGCAGTGTTTAGCATGCTACAACAATCATTTTGGCAATGTGTTTCTCTCCTAGAATGGCGGATGAGGAGGACGAGGCTGGTTTCGACGAGGAGCTGGATGACGGCTCCAGCGGGGTGGACGTGGGCCACGGCAAAAGAAAGAGGCTTTTCTCCAAGGAACTCCGGTGTATGATGTACGGATTTGGGGACGACCAAAATCCGTATACGGAGTCCGTGGATATTCTGGAGGACCTGGTGATCGAGTTCATCACCGAAATGACCCACAAAGCAATGTCCATCGGACGGCAGGGCCGCGTCCAGGTGGAGGACATAGTTTTCCTCATCCGCAAAGACCCCAGGAAGTTCGCCAGAGTCAAAGACCTCTTGACGATGAACGAGGAGCTGAAGAGAGCCCGCAAAGCTTTCGACGAGGCAAATTATGGCTCCTAAATTCACCTTTTGACTATTTTTCTACCCAAAAATTGACATATATGTTCATTTCTTGCTCCACACACACTTTGTGGATTTTTTTTTTAATGTTTTGATCGCGGATCAGTTCAGTTGGCTCATGTTTTAATCTATTAACCTACAACTCGTTCATTGACTAATACCTGGTTTGTTCAGACCTGGATTGCTATCCCAATCTTAGTGTTTTGTTACAACATATAAGCTACTTCTCTGCATAGTCATGTCATTTACATTTTATGTTATGTTTTATGAATCCGATGTAGTGATGAAAAGTGATAGTATTGTACAGATAAATGATATGATGCTGTCTGGGACTGTCTGAATAAAGAACCTTGCTCCTGACCAATCTGTTGTTTAACTAATTTGATGAGTCATCAGTTTTAATTTGATTTTTTTTCCAGAATTCCCAGGTTACACTTCTTCTGAATCCTGGAAACTGACATTTTTGGCTGTACAATACTAAACACACAAATCAAGGGATGATGTACCATTATGAGTCTGTTTTGATGGTTTCTGAACAGCCAAGGCGCTTGCATTTGTACAGTTAAACCATGTCACTCGTAGTGTTGGACAATGTTACACAGCCCTTGAAATTGCACTATTACAATTACACTCATACAAGGGGATGTGTCTGCGGTGTGGTTACAAGCAACAGCTCAGTGAACGCTGGTGAGAATAGTCTCAGGCGCAACAGAGATAACGAGAGGCGCAGCGTTAGAGATAGATTTAGATCAATTTCTATACATCGACCAATTTTTGATTTCACGGTGAATCAACACCATAGCTGCTTCAACTTCGTCCATGTTTTTTGTTGTGGTGGGTCGTCGCGTATCTAAATGACGTATGAAACCAAACAGTCGCACCTTTGCCATGTCAATACTCCTGGTGCGGTGGGAAAGCAACCTCGAACTCTTTTGGGGAACTAAAAAGGTTCAGGTTCCTGCAGTCTACCTCAACCAATAATGCTGTTGAAGCGTATGCACTTTCATCTTATTCTTTGTCGATAGTTTGCATAGCTTGCCACTTTAACCTTGTATCACTTTGCACCCACACTTAAGTATCTCTTCACACCACCCTGTTGATTCTTCTCTCTCCCTTCCATCATTTTCTCACACATTTTTATAAACGTAACTTTTCAGAGCAACTTTCATCTGAACCCTCTAAACTAACTATTGTTTGTGTGGAGGATTCAACGGGAGCGTGAAACATTGTTGCTCAGCACATCCTGAGTCTTATCTCATGTTTCAGAGTGTCATGACAACCTGCATGTAAAACATCCAATCTAGAATAAAGACAAAGATAGCTATAGGTCAACCAAAATGGAAAAAAAGAAGAAACAAACAGATTTTATTGATATTCCTCAAAACAAAATCTTACACAGACTGTAAATATGTCAGACCAACTACAAGTGAGCATGTGTTAATTCATTTATTATCTTCCATTCAAGCAAATTACTTGTTTTGTACAGTTAAGTGGTTGAACGAATTGGTCTACGCAGCAGGTAACATGCTGCCGATCTATCTAGACTATATCTAGATCAGAAGTTTCCCAGCAGAGTGTATAGGCAGGGGTCGCTGATGACAAGCGCCTGTCACGGCGGCATACCGTGAAGGTGTGTGTGCAGTGAATTTCACATTCCAGCCTCGCCATCCTGTCACGGGGTACAGTTGCAGTGCAGCATTGATGGGCTGTCTACATTCACAAGCGAGCCGGGGAAAGGTGTAGCCCAGCTATCGACCCCCACCGGGTGCCCTAGCTGTCTGTTGAGGATGTCTAGTAGAATGGAGAAGAGAGGCAGTGAACCGGGTGGACGGGAAATAGGGAGAAGGGGAGAGGGTTGGAGATGAGGAGGGGTGGGGTCAATAGAGGATCAGATGTGTTCAGCAGGGGGTCACAGGGGGAGGAGGAATGTCCATGAGTCTTTGTGGTTTTACTGCACGTTCTCCATCATCTTGAGGAATTCTGAAAATAAAGACAGGTGAGACAGCGTTATTGAAAAGTCCACATCATCATCACCACCATCATTATGATCACCACTGCCCCAAAACAAGTTGTACTAATCTTACCCTAGAGGAATATTATAGAGATATTATGGTGATACCACAGGAGATACAAATACCATATGCTGAAGTTACTATTTATCACTATTAAGCACCACAGACACACTGTAACTCCCTGTAGGGATATTATAAGGAATATTAGTGATTCTTATTAGGGTTGATTCCTATCTGAATCAATAAATTTTTTGGATTGAGTAATCATGTTTGCCATCATCAGCACCACCATGCACGGACTCATAACTGACTCCTACCGTCAAAGTCCAGCATGCCGTCGGCGTTCTTGTCTCCGTCCTTCAGCAGCTCGTCAATCTCCTCCTCTGTGATGGGCTCGCCGGTGCTGCGGATGATGAGGGCGAACTCATCTCTGTCGATGTAGCCGTCGGCGTTCCTGTGCAAAAATAAAATATATGTATATATAAGCTTCAAAAACTCAAACCTGTGAACCATGAGCTTGGCAGTAACACCGTGGACTTGAACGTACTTGTCGAACACACGGAAGCACTCTGCCAACTCTTCCTCGCTCTTGCCGGCCTGGTCCTCCTTTAGCAGCCTCACCATCATGACCAAGAACTCCTCGAAGTCGATGGTACCGCTACCTGAGGGTCAAAGTAAGTCACATAATTGATTAGCAAGGCCCTCCTATGGGGGCTGCCCGCTACACAAGTGTCAAAGTGCCGCATTCCTTGTGCGTAATGGACGCTACCGCAAGCGAGTCTTTACGCGGCGTCCATTGGATTGAGAGTATGTATTTCTCTATTATCCATTGCTCACCATCCTCATCGACCTCCTCGATGATCTCGTCCAACTCCTCTCTTGTCGGGTTCTGGCCCAGCATCCTCATCACGGTACCCAACTCCTTGGTGCTGATATCACCGCCACCGTCGGTGTCGAACATGTCGAAGGCAGCCTTGAACTCTGGAAGGATCAGAGTCGGTATTTTCTCATCACACAGAAAAAGTTTTTCAGAAATTGCTTGTTTTTCTCGTTACTCTACTAATTACTCCATAGGAACAGTTAATCGTGAACAGCATTAGTTACATTACTTTTCTGTTACATCCTCTAAAATTGGCGATTGCATCTTCTCAAATCTTAAAAAATTGGGATACCTCAACTTCTATGTGAATGATCAGGAAACCAAACACCCAGAGAAAGTGTGTTTGTTTTGTTTCTCATGTAAACGAACTTAGTCTGATGGAACTTTTATCAGAGTTCAAGTTTTATGGAATTAAACTCGACAACTCAACTTCAATTTCATATTTAACTGTTATTTTAATTAATTATTTACTCGTTACAGGAAAAAGTAACATTACTCCTCAAGTGTAACTCGTAACTGAGTAACGCGTTACCAACTTGCAAGGCCTCGGCCCCTACTCACCAGCAAGCATCTCCTCGCTCAGGTAGGAGCGGGCCTCTTGTTGCGCGTCAGTCTGGAACAAAAAACAGGGGCCACGTGGTCACTTTATTAATTTACGCATCACAACTAGACAACCAGAGCCTTTTTGATAGTCGGATTACAACTATGACTATGGTTATGACTGTGTCAAAAACGCAAAATTGTAACATGATATCGATAGTGTACAGTTACGGGGAAAGAACTAGTAATCCTATAGTATGATTTTAGAAGGATACTATACAAACACAACAGGAAAACTTTAAAAATGTAATGCAGCTGCTATGGATTCAAAGATCCTATGGTTATACCATTGAAAGTATATATACCATAAAGTATTATAAGGTTGAACAGACACACTATAAGTCTCAATAGGAACATTAGATTTTGTCGTTCCCATATGGTTACTGTATGTAATGAGAGCATGCTTTAACATTAATTTAGAGGATGCATTGAACAATGTGGTGAATGCGTCTCAGAGGGGATCCACCAGGTCACGTCTTGAGCCTGGTGAAAATTAGCCTTGCTATTTCAGGCTCAACACATTAGGCTCGCTGTATAAGGCAACGTGGACATCCAATCCCACGGAATCAGTCGCCCAAGCAGAATCCGCACCTTGCTGGCTGACCCCCTCCCTGTTCCCCTGATCCTCTATCTACACTGAATAACAGGCCCAATTATCAATGACGCATATGGATTCTGTTAAGATGTGCCTTGAATTAAATAAAAGTTCATATTATTCTTTAGAGAAAAAGATGTTTCAACTTCAATAATTCCAAAGAAAGTCAACAGTCAATATGAATCAGGCTTTCAAATACTTCAATTGCACAATTCTCCTGAATTTATACACTTT
>CABFOQ010017223.1:1571-13167 GCA_900660455.1 Gephyroberyx darwinii | reverse complement strand
ATCTTAAGGCTAAAAGTAGCTCCCAACTTGCTGATTTAGGAGAAACTCTTACAAATAATGGGCCTAATTTTAGGACTTCTAAATTTTTGGTCTAAGAGTATTTCACAAAGCGTTTTAGCGCTAAAACCAGCTCCTAAATCTGTGAAAAGTTAGGGGTAGTCAAGTGGACTCCTAAGTCACTAAGACCAAATCACAAACAATCCTATGCTGGTGTCTGAGTGCCCAAGGACACTGTACACCACTGAGGCAATAGGCATTAGAGCCTTGGGTGCTGAGCCTCCTCCTAATAAATGCAACAAATATTTCAAATTATAGATTACAGGTTAATATAATCTGCGATGACATGTATAGTGAGGTTCATTTATGTATAAATACATTTATGTTCATTTTTATATAGGCTAAATACATTGAATGATAGAGAATAAAACATTGTGGTCTAGTGTAGTTGAAAATAATTGGCCTAATGTCCTATTAACTGTGGCAGTTGTTTGTCGCTTGAATTCTGCAATCTCTGCCCTTGCCTGAGACTGTAAAGAATACCAGCGCTTTCCACAGTCATCGGTGGTTCTGGACAGAAGTAGGAAAGCCTCATTTATTTGCAAGCATATATTTTCCACGCTTCTTTTTTGGTTTTTGAAGTTATTCCAACTTATCCAAATTTTCCTTTAATAATATCCTCCCTTTCATGCACAAGTTGGGCAAGAAGTAAAAGCTGTTCTTGTAGGTTTTAAGAGAAAACTCTTAGCTAAGAACTTTTACTGATATTTAGGAGTCCTCTTAGTGGTAACATAAAATGTCTTGTGAATACGGCCCCTGGTCTACTGACTATTCCATCATTTAAAGTATCAAAAGAATGACACCGTCAAAAGAAGTACTTTGTTTCTCTCTCCACCAGTCTTTCTGGATGCCCTCGTGCCAAGAAGGGAGGGGTCAAATCAACCCCAACCAAGGATGACAAGGAAGACTCAGAGCTGTTGAGGTTGGCATCATGTCAGGATTTGCTTTTATCATCCAAGCACTGCATGCGTAATGTTAGACTGACACTTCCCCACAGGTTTTAGAATTTACTCTTAGTTTAACTTTAATATTCATAATGCACATCATATGTTTACCTGTGAGGCCGACTCTGCTCTCTTTCTCTGTCAGTCTCTGTTTCGCTTTCTCCACCTTAAGCAAATCAATGCACTAAACCCAAAGCTATGGAAAACTCCCTGCATCTAATATGATTTTATTACATTGATTAAAATGACTGATGACAAACAGTGTGATAAATTATTAGACGTAGGGACTGACAAGATATTACTTGGTCAGTATGATAAATTATGCTCCCTGATGGGATATTTTTTTAGATATAGCTTCCAAATAGATTTCTTGTGATTTGTGCTTGATCTTTGCTCTCCAGTCAAATCTCAGATTTGGATTTGAGTGCCACAACTTGCCATACCCAATTGATAGCCATCCTTTAAGATGATGTTAACCGCTCTCCCCCCAGTCAGTCACTGAAAATCAGAACAGTCAACCAGTGCTTCCTTCTCCTTTCTAGGTGTCCGGTTCCTGGCTGTGACAGCCTGGGCCACATCAGTGGGAAGTATGCCACCCACCGCAGTGCCTACGGCTGTCCGCTGGCGGCACGCCGGCAGAAGGAAGGTCTTCTCAACGGTAATCCCTTCTCCTGGAAGGCCTTCAAGACAGAGGGCCCGACCTGCCCGACACCGGGCTGCGACGGCTCCGGCCATGCTAATGGCAGCTTCCTGACACACCGCAGGTACCCTCAAACACTTCAATAAAGAGCTGCTGGAGGCAGGGGTTTCCAAAACGGCACTAATGGATACAGTCAATGCCTTTACATGCACAACTATGTAGCGTGTTGCTTCGTTATTAAGACTGAGACTATTTGGTCAATTCTGGAAAATTGACAGTTATTATAGTTATTTTCATTAATCAATAGCTGATTAATTAACACACTCGGGGCACCACCAGTTTACACTGGAATAGTCTCTTTATAATGATATCAGTCTAATAATCAGAAGACGTGAGCTCTAGATTTGATTTGATTTTTTACCTTCATGTCCAGGATATATCAATAACACACAATAGTCAGTTCTTTATAAATACAAGGATTTATTAACTGATTAAATACAAAGAATAATGATAGATAAATGTATGTACAAAAAGGTAAATGAAATAAGGACAGGTAATATTGGCAAATGGTTACTGTCTTACCACAAAATACTGGCGAGTAAACCAAAAGTCCTGATAACACATTCTGTGTGTCTTGAATAACCAATGGCAATGGGGGGCAATGTTTCCTGCATACACTACAACTAATTCTGGGCAGGGATGTAGTGGAGGGTAAAGGCACTTAAACTCAGGATGATGATTACCCAGCTTTTCAAGCTGACATTAATGATATCAAATGCATTATATACATCATAGTAAGTTATATGAGGATAGGGTCTTCTCAGAGAAAAAAAGCATGTGTCAATGCTTTTCTAAAAACATAATTGACTTTTGTTCACATTCTTGCTTGATTGCCTTATGATGATCACTGACAATGATCACTAACTGGAGGTCATAGTTTACCCTCCTTTCTATTTACCACTGAATCATTGGTTTTGTGTAATAATTCAGATCCTGTTGAAGATCTTCTTTAGGTTACAAGCAGTTTATAGGCATCTTTACATGCTGATCATGAATATCCCTGTGTGTATGAATGAACAGAATAGTCAGAATATTATCATGAAAATGTTGTGGCCTATGAAAACCAATAGGAAACCAGTTGGATAAGGTGTAACCATGCCTCAACATTCAGCCGAAATCAGTGTATCCCAGCAGCCTCTCGTAAATTGTCGCACTTCACATAATGGAAATAGGAGCTTATCCTGTAAACAGAGCATGATATTAATATGCAACAGCTCAATGAAGGAATACTGCAGTATCCTAAAACATTGTTTAAAAAAGTGTCCTTTAATAATTCACCATAATATGGTAAATCATTCTCTCAAATTATTCTGTGTATGCACTATTTTCATACAGGTAGAAAACAAGATTGCACTTATATAGTTGAAAGTTTATAGTTTTATAGTTAGTTTTATACTTCATGCGCATAGTTAAAAAAAAACATCAGTAATGGGAGATGTGATGTACATCCCCCAGGTTAAAGCTCAAGTCAAAGTAGTTTAGAGGCTGGACTGCTAACATGCCCGCTCCTCATCACGTCCTTTCATCAGTCTCTCAGGTTGTCCCAGAGCCTCAGCCAACAAGAAGAAAGCCAAGTTCCCTGGAGATGAGTACATCACCGCTAAATTCAGGGCCAGTGATGGTAAGTGATGGACATTGTGCTCTAGATTTGTATAATTTTCATAGCATAAAATACAATACATATAACTCAAAATACAGGTCTCCCATTTATAGCCATATCAAAGCCATGTTAATCTGTCAGTCTGTCTCTCAAAAGTCCTGCACAATACATTTGCAGGGTGAAAAAACGATGTTCAGTTTATTTAATAACTATGAAAATAAAGCCTGAGGCGGGGTGAAAGGGTTTCGACAGTTGGCACCATATTGCAAATACAGATTGATCCTCTAAACCAGTGGTTTTCAAAATGGGGTTTCAGGGGTCCTTGAGGGAGTTCCACGTGGTCCCCAGCAAAATGAGGAATAGTTTCTGTATAATTGAATTCACTTCAAATTATCCCAATTAGAGAATGCATGCAGTTCTACAGTTCAATACTAAATCAGCAACCACTAAAATCAAACCATATGATATGATTGGACTGGGACTAAACCTAATCAAATGGAGGTCTGTGGTCTAATGCAGGTGTATACAGGGGTCTGGGACATGAAAACTTTGTCTAAACCAGTGGTGCTGCTTAAATAGGGATCATTCACTGAGAGATTAACTCAGCATAACTTTGTGTTTTCTTCTAACAGTTTGTAATGAATAGGTTATACATCAGTTTGTAGTATGTGAACATAAATAGTAATCTGTGAAATGACAAACATGTTCTCCATATCTGTAGTATGAAATGAATTAAGTGCCTAGTGGGACAGATGAGCTAAACCTAACCCTTCAACACTGCTTGATGCTAGGGGTGAGGGAGGGTTGGTCGATAGCTTTGGTAATGTATGTTTGCTAACTGGTTGGTGGCTTTTCAGTTTTGGACAACGACGAGGACATCAAGCAGCTCAACAAGGAGATCAACGAGCTGCATGAGTCCAATTCAGAAATGGAGGCCGATATGATGAACCTGCACACCCAGGTTAGTTGGAACTACTGGATTGGACAGAACCGCTGGTAGTAATCTGGAATTACTAGTAGCACTGTGATTTCCTCATGGGTAAATGGATATCATTGGACCAGTTCCTGTTTTTTTCCACATTAATCAGACCCAGTCACATTTTGGATTTACAGAAGAGCAACTTTTCAACCCTTTGCATCTCTAAGCTAATTGTTTTCTCCATGTTAGTGAGCATGGAAAATATCAGATCTGAGTGGCGTAGGGTTAAAAATCAGGTTTTTGTGAGTGTTTAAATCTACCTATCAAAAATACAACTCCATATATTATCAATCATTTCAGTCACACTGCTGCTTTAAGAGACAGAAGGCACTTGTTTGCGGTTTAAAACTGATCTGAGCCAAGCCATTGGCTGGATTATAACCAGTTCGGAACTTAACTATGGCTGTTTGTCAACTGGTTTGTTGATGACTGTGGACTAGTCATTAATAAGCTTTTTACTGTAACTTGATGTTCATTGAAGGTTCATTGTTGTTTGCTGATAAGGTACAGGTTATTGTCTGTTTTAAAGTCCCATGCTCCTTTCTATATGCTGTTTTTTTCTGATTGTTTTATTGCCAAGATTTTTTTGTGTAGCTGCTTCATGATGTTTTTTCGGTGGTCTGGCCTCCAGATCAATTCCATGGAGAAAAACCTAAAGAGCATGGAGGAGGAGAATAAGCAGATCGAGGAAAGGAACGAGGCCTTGTTTTTGGAGCTGTCTGGCCTAAGCCAGGCCCTGATCCGCAGCCTGGCCAACATCCGCCTGCCCACCATGGTGAGTATAGAGGCTTTGCAGTTGTGTCACAAATCTCCTATCAACCACGGGTGGCTTCATCATGGAGGTCCAATGGAGAACTGGTTGTGTGCATATAATGTCTGAAGTGGTGTTGTGGGTGTAGGTCAGTTCAGAAACATTCTAAGTAAAAGTGAATAGAAGATAGATTTGTTTCCAAATTTAGGCTACTTTGACACAGTAGACTGTCTCATCTTTAACCCTAGTCTCTACTAAACAACCAATGTTAATGTTAACAATGTTAAAAACTACTAGCCACTACTAATGCTAGCTTCTATTTGATATGTTAGCTAGTGTGCTAATCAGATGTGTTTACAAGAAAGTGACCTAATTCTGTTGAGACGACCAAGTTGTACAGTTAGAAACGCAACCAGTTGTGACTATAATAGTATCTGATTGTCATTTTCCAAAGGAAATGTATTGCGAATGCCTTTTGGACTGCACAGATGCCACTATGAAAGCCATGAAACCCTTACCTAAATGTAAACCCCAGCCTAAACACAGTTGTCTTTGAGCAGCTCACAATCTTGTAAAAGCATTGTCCAAACGCCAACTCAGATATCACAAGCATATTTTTGTTGTGGCCACAGGAATTGCTTGACCTCAATATGGAGTTACTTTCTCGACACGTTTTGTAAGCCGTGGTATAAATGCATTTGCATAGTGATAGCAGTCATACAGTCATCTTCAATAAAAATGTGTCCATGTTGTGTTCAGCAGGAGCCACTGTCGGAGCAGAACTTCGACAGCTACGTGGAAACCTTGACCCACATGTTCACCAATAAAGACTGCTACCAGAACCCTGAGAACCGGGCCCTGCTCGAGTCAATCAATCAGGCTGTGAAGGGCATTGAAGTGTGAAGTCACACTACTGAAAAAAGATGAAGGAAGACACGAGGCAGGGCATTGTGGTGGGTACAAGGAGTGACACCAATATTCATCCCCTTTTTTCCAAGCCCTTTGGATTAATTATTATCATTTGGAAGCAAATTCGTCATCCGTTTTTTGCATTTGTTTCCTGTTTGCATGTTGCTTTATGAAGGTGTGGATGTGAACAGGCTAGAGTATGGATGTAAACTGTGTGCACACTGGAATAAAACTGTCGATGTAAGCAAGGGTATCTTAAGGACAGAGCCACTTATTACAAGGATACAGAACAAAGTTAGAATGCAGTATACTGACTTGTATAACCCAAGCTGACCAGATTCTCTTAGTTAGTGAACATATCCCATCTCCACTGAATAATGTTGATAGTATCTGAGCATAGTGATGTTGCACTTCAAGGACTAGTTTATAGATTCATTCTTACTATTGCTGTGTAACTATTTGAGTCCTTTGAAAATGTTGGGTTATTTATAGCTTATTTATTCATGTCTGTTGTATTATTTTTATTTTGACGTATTTATTATTCATTATCTATTTATTGACTTTTTTATTTACAAAAAATGCTACTTGAGATGTTTTTAAATGGCAAACATGAGAAGGGAATCATTTCCTCTGCATTGTTGAACAAGGAGGAAATATTTTAAGATATCAACTATGAATTGTTTTATATATCTTGTTATTTATTTGAAATACTGGGATCTTTTTAAGTGCAGATATTTTGTAACTGAAAATTTTTAAATAATTTTCTAAAGATTTTGTTTTTCTGTTTATATGATTTTCCTTTTAATTTCCACAAACTATTTTGAGACACCTGCAATGAACTGGGAATAATGTGCTGTACATATTTAGTATTTATTTGGTGATGAAGAACAAAGTGATGGTGTATATTTATTTTGTATTGTCTATGTGTTAATGATGGCTGTGTATGGATTAGTCTTTAAGTTGCCCTTGAAATAAAGGATAGCCCACAGTGAACTTGTACTGTATTCTTGTTGTATTTGAGTGATGTTTTTAGTTTCAACTCCTGCTTTTATCTGTTAAGATTCACATAAGTAGAGTATATTGAGCCCTCAGTTGCTCTCAGTTGCAGTAATTCTGGACTTTACTTCCCCTCAAAAAAGAAAACCCCAAACCTTGATTCACATGACTGGACATCACCAATCTACTAACATAGATCTACTAACATGGGTCTACTACCATGGATCGACTAATATGGGTCTACTAACATGGATCTACTACCAAGAATCTACTAACATTACAGTCATTTAGCAGATGCTTTTATCCAAAGCGACGACACTATGTGGGGATCGAACCCACAACCCTGAGAGTCTCATGCTCTACCGACTGAGCTGTCCGGGCCAGACTAACATGGGTCTATTGGCACTGATCTACTAAAATGGATCTACTAACATGGGTCTACAAGCATTGATCTACTAACATGGGTCTACAAGCATTGATCTACTAACATGGGTCTAATAGCATTGATCTACTAACATGGATCTACATGCATTGATCTACTAACATGGGCCTACTAGCATGGCGCCTGCAATGTATTGTCTAAACTGGACAAATGAACAAAGGACACACAATTTGTTACAATTTAACCTGCAGATATAAGGAGAACCAAAGCAAAGGATGAAGCATTAACCAATCCAGAAACTCTCACAAACTCGAACGAACGAACGAGGACAACTCCTGCAACGGACGGACGGGCAATGACGGGCAAAAACTCAGGCGGCAAGACATCAAGAAACATCAAGAAACTCAACCATCCTGCAGCCCGTCCTGTAACTAAGTTTGAACCTACCTCGAAGCTCTTCTCTCAGCTCAAGTACCAGATCAGCGCCAGAGTGAATCTTGCTGAGACGGCCGATTGAGTTCACTCCACCTGATCCATCCGACTACGACACCAAGTCCGAAGCCAGCCGCTACTCTACTCTGCTTCCTGAATGACGTGAACCTATCCCTCTATCTCCTCTGAGGTGAACTGGTTGCCCAATGACTCCGACGGACAACGCCCCCCGAACCGCATTCCGCGACGGCCCTCCTGACATCGACTGGTCCAGACCAACATGTGCGTGTGTTTACCTGTCCACTGCAACAGCGAGACGGTTACCACAGAGACGAGGATGCCGCTGACACCCTGCAAACCAGACGGTAACCAACTTTCTTGTTGATGCACGGGTGATGCAAAGGCAGTGTTGAACTGTGAAAGTGAGGTTAGAATACTCTCTCTCTCTCCACTATTCTCTGTCCTTTCCCTTCTGTCCCAAGTCTCCCGGAAACTGTCAGCTGTCCTCCAAGCCATCTTTCGCTGTTGCCAAGGTACGACAATTAGACGCATTACAGCTCAGGTCGTTTTGTCTGTGCCATTGCTATTCGCCATATCCTCTGCCACTGTTATTTACCATACCATTTGCCAATATTACCTGCCCTCATTTCATTTGACTTTGTTGTACATACATTTATCTCTCATTATTCTTTGTGTTTAATCAGTTAATAAATCCTTGTATTTATAAAGAACTGACTATTGGGTGTTATTGATATATCCTGGACATGAAGGTAGAAAATCATTGAAATCTAGAACTCACTTCTTCTGATTATTAGACTGATATCATTACAAAGAGACTAACCCAGTATAAACTGGTGGTGCCCCGAGTGTGTTAATTAATCAGCTATTGATTAGTGAAAATAACTGTAATAATTGTCAACTTTCCAGAATTGACCAAATAGTCTCATAGTTCATAACGAAGCAACATGCTACACTAGTGTTTGAACCTGGCCCTATGTAGAGCAATATACCTGCATGGACTGGAAACCAGCCAGTAAGTTTATCTGTAGCCCAAAACGCCTCAAAATTATTAACCATTGTTATAGATTTATGGATTGGTCTCCATCTGTCCCTGTTCAGTCATTTGTACATCTTTGTCCATTAGTGGACAAAGTGACAGTGACATCACACAATGACTTTCGACTGGCTAGTTTGAAGCCCAAGAAGTGGGATTTCATAGTGCCACCATCCTGTATCTTTGGAACCACAGTTCCGCCAGGAAAAGCCAGACCATATTGCCTTATACAGTCATGAAGCATGTCGGTCTATAGCTCATATTGTCTTATATGGTGGTCATAAAGCACACTGTTATTAGCAAGAACAGGATTATGCAGAAATAATCCCTTTTTAGATGCACTGAAATTCATGCAAATATCAAATTGCACTATCATTTAAACAAGTCCAGATTGTGTCCAGTGTCCTGGTGGATTTGTAGTAATGACATATAGACCTAATAAATTAGCAGTTTAAGTAAATGTGATCTGTTTGGCTCCCTACTGGCTTACTGCCTTCATCTCTTCAATGGAGAATACAGAAATGTTAGCAAGATATTTTACAGCATATTACTTACATACACAGAGGCACTGCTGATACAATGTGATTTATTATAAAATGCCAGAGTAAAAAGATTTAGCAATATATATCACCATACATCACTGTATGGTAGCAGTCCATGAAGTATGTTCTCTTGTTGTGTAACAATCATCAGAAATCATTTGCATACAAAAAGGTTTATAGGAGATTATAATCTCAGCTACAATGTGAAGATTTGTAGTTTAAGTTAAATATTCACAATGCACTTTAATTAAATACTGCTCAATAAAGAACAGTTGATTTGTATAAAATGACATCACACCAAGATGAAGTGTGATGGCATCCAGCTAGATTTGTGAAGCCTTCTGGCTGCCATGGCTGACTTGGGCTCTTGAAAAAATGGCACTTTTGAAAATCTTAACATGGGGACACATTATATTAGCTACTTTGACTGTAATGTATTGAAAACAATGTACTGACTTTATATATTTCTACAAAGAAGATGGGGCTTGGGTTCATTGATTCATATCGAGGTGGGTGGAGTTTCAAGTTGTTCTGCAGCCAACCAACACAGGGCAGTAGTGGGACTGTTTCTCCCAGGACTTCTACATTGGCTTCGAGCCAAGACCAGTTTTCCCTCCTTGATCCCACCACTGCTTTACAGTATTTTGAAAATTACTGATTGGCCGAATAGGGGTGATACAATTACAGATCAAAATTTACTTTTTTATAACTGGTCAAAAATACTACACATCAAGCTGGAATGACATGAAATTTACACTACAAATTTGCCTCAAAGGCCATCAATGTACACCATGTTGGATTTTCCACCATTTTGGAACAAAAGTAGACTACCCATAATCTTCAACTGAAAAGTAGCTGAAGAAATTGAATTTACTGGGGTGCAATACAAAATGGGATTCATGTCACAGACTAAGCTATTGAGAAATAGTACACCTAGCATTGGCTTGCAGTGAGTTTGAAAGCTGAGCTCCTACTACGATATCCATCAAGAACTCACTTATCACTTCATTTGTTCATAATGCTTTTCTTAACTGCTTTGCTTAACAGAGTACAGACTTGACCGGAGGGAAATGAAATGAGCCAAAACAAACAATGTAATTTACTCATTTTAATGGTTAAAAAAATATTTCTTTGCGCAAAGAGACAAGAGCAAGAAGTCCCTCTTTGCCGAGCAGAAGAGGGACCAAAACAATGGTGGTCACCATTTTCACACTCAAATGATGACAGGTGGATCAAGATAAGATGAGGTAAATGTTTCTGAGGAGAGAAAACAAAAGAAAAGGCACAATTTACAATCAATCATGCCCCAAATTCACAACAATAACAATAATAACATAACATCAGTACAGCTTAAAAAAAATCTGAAAATCTGCAACAACAAAAAATACAGACCAATTTTATTATACAAGGCAAAACTTTGCCTGTCAGATGCCTCCCCTCTGCTCTACCCTAACCAAGGCTTCTGTACACCTTGGAGCCCCACCAGTCCTGCTGCCTAATACTGTACAGGTTGTAGTTCTACAGCTTAGCGGGGATTGAACATACTATCTGACCACTAGACAGGACACACACAGTTTGGAGGGCCCGATGCAGTCATCATGGCAGAAGGCACCGCAGCCCTGGCACATGATCATGGCTTTGAGGCGGCACGAGCACTTAAGTGCCACCTCCTCAGCGGTGCTGTCAGCAAAGGCCTGGATGCTGAGGGTGGTCTGGCTGGAGGCCAAGCGAGGGCGCAGCTGGAGAACACCATCGGCCAGACTTCGAGAGAAACCACCCCCGTCCATCACTGACACGTTAGCCGTATAGCTAACTCCTCCCACAGCTCCGCCCTGCTTGGGCAGCTTCCCATACAGCTGGAAGGGAAGAGAGGAGGCAGAGGAAGAGGGTGAGGGGGAGGAGGAGGATGGAGAGCCAGAGGAATAGGGTTTGCTGTGCTCCTTCTTGGCCATCCTGGCTAAAGTCATCTCCATACTGAGCAGTCCCTCCATTGCCCCTCCGCTCAGGTAGCTATCCACAGAGTTCCCAGGCTCCTTTTTGGTAACACTCATGGGTGTGGTGGGGGAAGTTTTGGCAAGAGCTTGGCATGAGGGCCGGGCATTGACCTCGTTCTTTACACTAGGCGCGGGAGACGGCTGCCGTTGGTGGGGGGGCTGAGACTGTGGCGGCCGCCAGTTGATCTTAATAGTGGGCACCACCTCCAAGGGGCAGGCATCAGCATGGGGAGGTGAGGGGCCGTTAAGCATGGTC
>CABFOQ010017215.1:1298-11900 GCA_900660455.1 Gephyroberyx darwinii | reverse complement strand
CCCCCTGCCAGTTGCTCATCGAGCCACACCCACCCCGGAGCTCAGCCATGCAAGTGGTGAGTGGTGCATACACATACATGCACTTAGTTGCTCAAGTAATCACACACACACACACACACACACCACTGTACCTGTAACGCTCCCTCTATAAACACTGGGGGGCCAAGAGCCAGGGGAGCTATCTGTCCTTGCGGTGCCTGTTTCATTCGGTCTCTGACTGCTGGTGTGATGTTGACGCTCTGCCTCGCCTCACATCCGTCTTCTTCAGAATTTTTGACACATTCTTTTCATCCTTCATTTACTTCCTATCCATTCCCTAACTCTGGGAAAATCAGGTCCTGGTTTTGAACACATCTCTCGTCATTAGAGAGGTGTGCGTGAAAAAGTACGACAAGCGCTTGTGTCTATGTGTGTTTAGCGTAGCGGGCGTGGGGGAACGGCACAGGTTAGCATTGGAAACATGGGTCTGAGCCAAGTCCTCCACCTGAGCTGGAGGCAGAGGGAGCGAACAATGGTCCTGAAGTGACTGCATTGGCTTCTAAAGGGGCAAGGAGGGCAGCGTGCATACTTGTGATGGACCAAGGCCCCATGAGTCCCTATTAGTGTGGTGTCCCTGCGGCGCTGACAGCTGGCTGCGGACCACCTCCCAACACACACACACACACACCTGCTATATTTGAATCCACCTCTCTTAAGGGCAACTTTGTATCAAATGATTTTACTTCTACTCCACCACATGTAGTATTCAGTTCACTTTCACATTCACTTTCATCCATCCTTGCTCATGTGAGTGTGTTGTCAGAGTGTAGGCATCTGCCCATGCTGGTGGTAATGATATTGTCAGTATGTCTGGTTAGCTGTCAGGCGCACAGGATTTACTCAGGTCTGTTCCTGACGTTAAATACTCTTCTCACTAGGAAGAAAACAGCTCTGATATAGCTGCTTAGTACAAACATTCTGCAAATGGCTCTCTGTAGCCTCCTGTCTACCCGGGGAAATAGCTCCGATAGGTCAGTGCATTGATTTGGTTATCTGGGACATGTAGACAGGCTAGACGGTAGCAGATATACCAAGACCTCAGATGACAATTATCAGCCTATCAGAGCAGAGCGCTGCTATCAAATAGGGCCATGGTTGCTGAGCCATTACGGAGACTTTTTAATAAACATGAAGAATGATACATCTTTTCATACACTTTTGATGTGTGGAATCGTATATTGTGGTTATATTATGGTTATATTATGGTTATATTAGAGTTTCTTCTCGTTCCTATTTGTACGGCTATCTTGCTTCAGTAGGGATCTCTTATGCTTTCTATGCAAACTTTTACCAAACTTTCCCATCTTTCCTGTAGCTTGGCAATTCTGCTTAATTTCTGCCTATTGCTCTATCCTGCTGTAGCTTCCTAACTTTCTCTCTGTCCTTCTCTTCCCTCCCTCCTCCTCCCTCTCCTTCCCCTTTTCTGGCTTGCTGTTGCCTGCTGCTGCTCCTCTCCTCTCGTCCTTTCTCTTCTGCTCTTTATCTGTCGCTCCATATTGTCTCTTTTCCTCTCTCCTCTGCATCCGTTTGTCCATCCTGGGGGCCTGAACAGTATCTTCTCCTGCAGACCCCGCTGATGTTCACGGAGCAGATGCAGCAGGATGTTATCATGGTGTTGAAGTTCCCATCCAACTCGCCTGTGACTCACGTAGCGGCCAACACCCAGGCAGGCCTGGCATCACCTGCCATCATCACCGTCACCGCCAACCGCCTCTTTGCCGTCAACAAGTGGCACGGCCTGGCAGGTGAGAGACCTTGTGATTTTATAACTCTAATGAATGGCCAACATGAAGTTATTATACAGAACAAATGCAATACAATGAAATTCAACAGGGAAGATTACTGATCGCTCCAAATTAACTCAAGAGTAATTTAGAAAGACAATATATTCTTGAAACTATCGCAGAATAAGTTTCATAGTTCCTTAGGTCGTCTCTCTCCTCCTTAGTGTCTAATTTATCTGAGTGGAGGATTGACCCGTCTCATCTCTGTAGGATGGACGTTGATTTGGGAGACAGTTGACTCTGTCTACCGGAGGGCAGGATCAAATGTGACACATGCAGCACCCGGCATTAGGTCTCACGTCCACCTCCATACATCAGCCTCTCACTTCGCAAAACCTTATTTACTCAACATCCATCCTGCCCTGGAGGAAGCATTAAATTTGATATCTCTGAATTTATGAAGATGAAGACTGATCGGTTTCAGTAGAGTAGAGCCTCATCCATGCGGACCGCAGATCTCCAAACTGGCATAATGAAGGAAACGTGCTGTTCGAAAATATTCTATCAATTTCATGGAGTCCCTGGAGTTTCTATTGTTGTTATGTGCAATTTGAAGACTTTATGCTTGTTGCAACCTGTATTCCCAAGGGGTTCAAACAAATTATGTTTTATATCCTTCTTTTACTTTTAAACACTGAAAAATGTTTGTATGTCAGTACTGTTATGGAATATCACTGGTGCTTGTAGCTGAAGTGATCACGTTGAGCAAAAAAAAAAAAACTACTTATGATTGCTAGTTAGCGCCAGGAAGCACTTTCTCCTCAATAGCCTTTCCAGTTATTAAACATAATTGATGTTTAATTTGGAGGAGAACTGTGGGGGGGGGCAGCAGGTGACACTTTGACTTTGCGGCAATAATTTTTAGTGTCTCGTAGTGAATTGAAAGCCAACAATTACTTCACAAGGCCACATGATTACAATATTAATCCAATCTGTCTTTCTCTCTGTCAGGTCATCAAAGCTCAACGGTGCAGGACCAGCAGTACCAACTTCCTGTGGAAATCGACCCTCTGATAGGTATGCTGCCGCCGCGTGCGTCTCCGTGAAACCAAACGCACACTTATTTTTATATACGCAAGCTCATCTAGGCTCGTGTGGATTTTGATACGGATTGCCATCTTGGTGACTCCCAACAGTCTTCCACCTCTGTGTCCCTGGACAGTAGATTAGAGTTGTGTCTCAGCCTCTTGCCCCAGCTCACTCCTTATGATATAGACCCCGCTCTCACACTGAACCATTTGCATGCAAATTGGAATGCAATGAGCTGTGGCCTAGGCCGGCATTTCATCATCAACTCCCCCTCTCTCTGCCTTCCTATCGCCCCCCTTCCCTCCCTCCCTTTCTGCATCCTCTTTGGTTTAATTTGAGCGGAGGGAAAGGACGCGTGTCAATGGAAATGAATATGAATGTGGTAATAATGTGTGATTGAGAATGCACGGCGGACGGCTGTCAGGACAATATGGGCGCCTCTCATCCTTCACGACTTGTTGATGAGCAGGAGAAGAGTGCCGGGCTGCGGTGATATATGGGATGCACTGGTGGAGCAGGGAGAGACTAGCCACTTCTATCTCCTCGCTCTGCCTCGGTTGCTTCTTTCTTACTCAAATCTGCAAGCGGGCCGTTCTGTCTCGCCAGACCATTTTCTACATAGATTTTTACTAAGTTGAAAATAACCAGGGTTCAATCTCACACGCTCATCTTTATCTGCATTTATTTCTCTCCTTTACGGGCCCTCTTTCACAAGAATATCTTTGTGTGTGCATCAATATTTGTACGTGCAGTGCATGTTTTTGTGAAAGCCTGAACGTCATCGAACGCTGATCTCTCTTCAAACTAATTTTTTCCAGCCTGCTGAAGTTAAACATAAATATTTTCATGTTTACACTTGGAATACGTGTTTTCTCACATCTCCCGTCTTTTTGTAATTTTGGGAACTAAGGCATGAATAATAGTGCTGGTGTGTGGGAGGAATGGGGAATTTTTCTGAGTTTCTGTTATGTATTTACACTGTTTGCATTCCAGAAAGAGTCTGAGCTAAACACAGTAAATTGAAGATGAGTGTCGGAGTGGCCTTGGCCTCGGGAAATGTTGGAAATTGGTTGAAATATTTGTTGTAGCAGGTTTACTGGGTTTTCTCAGTTTCCCTACTGGACAAGCTGCTCTAACACTCTTTCTACAACATGACAGGCATTACCATGAAGCTAGTGATTACAGTTGTGAGAAATACTTGACCACAGACGTATTGTTTCTCTCTGGACAAGAAAAAAGATACCACTTACGGAAGAGAGAATGTCTATAAATTTCAGTGTATTTTTTCTCTCTGCTTGCTAACCAGCGTTTGGCTAAATTAGGCAACCAAGATGAATTTCCTTTACGTGTTCTGACTTGAGTAGTATACATATTTTGTGCAGACCACGGACACTATATCATTACTCAAACTCTTAGGCCCTAATGGAAAATGTGAAGTCCCCGTAAACTTAACCGCCAGGATGTTTTATGTATTCTCTCACAAATCTTCTTTGCACTGTGCGTTGAAGTGAAGCTTCGGCGGTGGTGCACCGATGTGTTCGTCTGTAAAGCTCTGGTATTCCAGATGGCAGAGTGTGAGCTCTTGGAAACTGTCTGATATATACTGTACGCTGGATAGCTCTCACATTCCTATGTACATCTGTACATTTTCAACCTGTAATATTGTATTAATTCCTCTCCTCTCCTCTCCTCTCCTCTCCAGCTAGTAACGTGGGCAGTCATCGTCGTCAGATCTCAGACCTGCTGGACCAGAGCATTCAGATCAGCTCCCAGTGTTTCATCATCACCGCCGACAACCGCTTCATCCTGCTGTGTGGCTTCTGGGACAAGAGTTTCCGAGTGTACTCCACTGACTCAGGTACAGCTCTAGTACTGTCATCCCCATGGAGTCCCCATACGCTTGTACCACTAGCTAGGTTTCCATCGACCTAGATTGGAGAAGCAATGTTGTGAAAAAACAAAACACCCACATTTTCTGTACATCCACTGATTGTTGTCAACAACCCAGGACCTAGAAAGCCACCCAGCAAAACAACTAGGCTAGCACATGATTAAATCTTTTATAAGTTGACCATTTTTCTAACCATACGTGAGGTTAGATTGGATTACACTGCACAATACCTTTTGGTTGAACCATGTTCCAAGTCATAGCAAGTCAACAAGCCTACATGCCCTTGTCGAACACTAATTTGCTTATACAAGCACCACTTTTGGCACACATGGCCAGCTTGTAAATCGCAAGGGCACTACACTCTCTGGTTGGAACAGAAAATCAGTCCTCTGATGGTACACTACCATTTGAATGTTGGTTTTAGGCATTCAGATGTGATTAAGTCACAGAATTAACACAAATCTAGTGATAATCCATGCCAGAAAATCTCCAGCTCTCCATGAGTTGGCAGTGGAGCGAACCCCCTGGGCCACGTCAGGATGTGCAGTTGGAAAGTTTCATTCTTGCACTGATGCCCCAGAACCAAGAAATCTATAAACGTGTATCCTCCTCGCTCCAAACTATCCCACCTACTGTACTGTAGCTGCCCCAGAAGAATTGTTATGAGTTGACATAAATTGGGCATTTGTTGCAGTGGGGCTTTTTGCAGGCCAGGGCATGTGGCCTCTCAGCAATTTACTATTGCCCCATATCCATAATTAGATAATAACCACATTTCTGTCTGACATTCTGACTGTTTTTAGGTTTAACGTCATTTCATCCAGCTGTTTTATCAACTTATGACAATTCAATAGGAACAATGTCTGGGGAAGCATTTGTAACACAAATAATACATACAGTCTTTCAGGG
The DNA here is from genome assembly GCA_900660455.1 of Gephyroberyx darwinii. Lineage (NCBI taxonomy): Eukaryota > Metazoa > Chordata > Actinopteri > Trachichthyiformes > Trachichthyidae > Gephyroberyx > Gephyroberyx darwinii. The sequence goes on along the minus strand of CABFOQ010017215.1, from coordinate 6,248 downwards.
TGTCAAAGTAAATATGTCTGATAGGTCAATGGAAACCTGACACACACACACACACACACACACACACACACACACACACAGCTCCACCAGGTCAGGGGTCCTAAATGAGACTGTCTCAAGCTTCATCTCCGTACCCCAGTCCTCAAGTATTCTCCCCAGCCCCATTCAGAGTCCTATACACATCTATACAACAGACTCAGATTCAATTTCTTCAGGCCAGGGCCTCTCTGTCTTTAATAGAGGGAGGGAGGGAAGGAGGGATGGGAGTCGGGAGATAGCTCTATTGTGTGACTGCCACTGGGGTGTACGACTGGAACGTGAACACAGTTTAATCGCACACGCTCAACAGCTGTCGCCGTAGTCCCCAAAGCCCCCAGGTTAAAGAACTGCAGGGTTTTATCAATTACAAGACGTGATTGGTACGCTTGCACAAAACACACAGGCTCATACGCCTATGTGCGCACATACACAATTTAATTTATCTGTGTGCATGCGAGTGTGTGTGTCTGTCGGTCTGTGTGTGTTTGTGTGTGTGTGTGTGTGTGTGTGAGAGCAGATGAGCACGTTAAATAGGAGGTGCATGGCAGCCATTATTGAAATCACTACTTTTTTAATGTTTATAAAGATGTCAAGCATTTTACATCTTTGATGTCTCAGTTGGTCTGTGTAGGGTTAGCCAGTGACCCGCCCCGTTTCATAATGTTCTCTTTCGCTGAGATACAACTTAATTATCCAATGGACAGTGATTTTGACACCCAGACAGAAATGTCATGTGTTGCAAACTATTCACTGTTTGATTGCAGAGGTCACAGTATGAGGCGTGTAATGAGTATTAGACAGCTCTGTGGAGCTGTGGTCTGGAAATCTGACAGCAATTAGCCTCTTTATATATACACATGGTACACACACCACTTCATGTGCACAGGCACGTGAGACACATGGAAGCTCACACACACACATGCACACACACAACACAGAACAAATATTTATTCTGGTCTGAAATGGTATGATCTCGTGTGGAAGCTGTAGAACAACTATCAACGCAGACAGATGATCGACAAATACGGGGAGAACAAAATGTTTTGTAAAATATTGTACATAAAGAGTATTTTTGATTAATAGAATGTGAGCTTTGTAGTAAAGTGAGGTATGAAGATAATTTATTATAACCGGATCTTTTATATTGTTCACATGCTATATCCTATTTCGCTGCTTGCCCACAGTCTCGTAAATTTTCATTGAACTCATGAGCGTTTGTGTAATTCTAACAAATGTATGTGTGTTTGTGTGCTTCTGCAGGAAAGCTGACACAGATCGTGTTTGGACATCGTGATGTGGTAACGTGCCTGGCTCGGTCTGAGTCCTACATCGGAGGAGACTGCTACGTCCTGTCCGGCTCTAGAGATGCCACCCTACTGCTTTGGTACTGGAATGGCAAGCACAGCAGCATTGGAGAGAGCCCAGCCAGTAAGTACACAATCAACCAACACACACACACACACACACACACACGGGTATTCTTTGAGTGTTCCCTCTCCCAGACAGACGTGACTGTGTGATTTACGGCCTCCCTCGGTAAAGTAACAACTAGTTTCGTCTGACCAGGCCAGGCCTCCTGCACACAGATTGGATTTCGCAGCACTGTTGGCTCTCGCTAATGTGTTTGAGAGTGTGTGTGTGTGTGTGTGTGTTTGTGTATTTGAGAGAGGACAAATTGTATGTGTGTGTGCATGCACGCAAGAGTGTGTGAATCTGTCTTAATGCGAGTGAAAGTGAGGGCCACTTAGAGACGGTAAATGTGATGTTGGGGGTCGTCGGCCAAGCACATGAAAGTTCACCGCCGTCTGTGGGCCGCAGGGTCACGCCGGTCGATAAAAGTGAAAAATGTCATGGGCCGCCCTCACGTTACCGTAGCATATGGTATTAGCCACGATCAAAGCACCGCGCGCACATAGCTCAGCCCTTAGCCTCCTTGGTGCTAATTTGGCTGGCTTAGATTGGCGGACATGCTGTTAAGTGATCTGCTACAAATGGGCTGAAATTTATGACAAATTGTGATTTGGTTAATAAGCCACATTGGTTGTTGATTTGAAGACTGGACTCAGATGATTGTTTGTCCCTTACCTCATAGAAGCTGGTGTGGGATGTTGGAAACGGGCAACATGTTTTGCCCACAAAAATATGTTTGAAAAGGAAGGAAATGCTGTGTGTGAAGTGGGAATTATGGAGTAGTCTAAACCAGCTTTTCATTTATTCTGTTCATTTATTTTTTTATTCTGCGAATTCTCCATTTAAAACCATTTTCACAGCCAAGACGTTGTTTACTTGCATATTTACTGTGTTTATTTAAAAGCCTTCATGTGACATAATACATGTTACAGGGTTACAGTAGGGTCTCACTCCTAGCATCTATACATCTATACTCTTCAACTGTATGTGCGTAGACTACACTCTGCTTTGATTGATTTATGGGAATGTTGTACATGCTAGAATGGATTCTGGGCCTGCTGTGTGCATGTGTGCACATCTGTGTGTGTCAGTCTAGCCTCAGCCAGCTCAGTGCAGTTACCGTGCTGTAGCTAGAGGAGCAGACAAAGCACTCATCAGCCCAGTTCCTCACCACCACAATGTGATGCTCCATTGCCCCAGACCGCAGGAGGCTCTCCCAGACATGAGGCTCTGGTACACACACGTGCACACACACAAAACACATACACACAGCATCCCTTTATTCCTCTTCCAAAAACAGAGCACTTTCAAGCTGAACCCTTTAGTCTCTCACACACACACACACACACTCTCTCTCTCTCTCTCTCTCTTACACACACACACACACACACACACATATTCTTTTTCATGCGTAATGCTCTGCGAACATCCCACACACTTCATAAGCTTGACACAGTTGACTCTGAATCCCTTATGTGCACATGTACACACATTCACCAAGGCGGACTCGGTGCCCACTGCACACACACATTGCTGTTGTGTCCGGCAGCATTGAGACTTCACAGCAACATGCATGGAGAGATTCCTCAGACACCAGCGCCATCTGCTGGCCAAAGACAGACACAAACCGGGCTGCTCAGAGAGGAAATCAGCACAGTTTGACATGATTCAGTATTTATTATTTTACATCAGCGCATGTTGCTGTTGTCTCCGTCAGACTCACTAAGATGAAACGATGAAAGATGACATTTATATTGTTGTCAAAGCAGTTTGGTCACACTGAGGTTTGAGAACAGTTGTAAACTAGGTACCTTGTGGTACCGATGGCGTAAACAGCTCTCGGAAACATACAAACATACACTTTTTCTCAAACACACACATACACACACACTTACCTCACTTGTCCAGATAGCTGATACCTCCTTGGTGTCCTAGTTATATATAGGTATTAGATTGTAATCAGATGTGGCCCTAATGCAAACCAAATGGCAGGGAGTGGCTCAAAAGGTTAAATGATACACCAGTATATCAGCTTTATTGATCTTCTGTGGAGATCATGCTTTAATCCACAGGCTTGTAGGACATAAGTTTGCTTTTTGCGACATTTAGGATGTTTGCCATTCAACTAAATTGAATGTAGATGTTTAGGCTGGTGACCCGGTGTGGCCACAGTCGAGGCGGCTGGTTATATTTGCTGGTGGCTGGACTCAAGTAGGTAAAACAATCGATTGGAAGTTAAATGTGCACGCCGCTATTTTTTGGAAAGCCCAAAAAAAGCTGGCTCCTAATAAACTTGTACAACTAAAATGCACGTGTTTATTATATGATTATCCATTACATAGATTTTAAAGTTATTTTTTTATTCCTAACTAGTTATCATAAATACACAGTCAATAAAATGTCTATCTTTTCCATTACAAGACAGTTACTGATTGAAGTATCCCCTGGTCATAAATGATTTGAAACACTGCTGACACCATCTTTATATGTAACTAGTCTCTCGCTGGCCTTTTTTACAAGAGGGGTCAGCGAGCACTCTGGTTTGTAATGGTTAGTTTAGTCTCTTGAAAGTCGCCTCCAAGGTGAAGTATAAAGTGTGTAATTAAAGTTTAACAGTAGCTGTGGCTTTTGAGCAGAGTTCAAGTGTCGCTCTCGTGAGTGACCTGTATTGAATTTCAGCTCTCTAAGTTGTGTAATTGAATTAAAGAGAACGGCTTTAACAAGCTCTGAAAAGTTCAACCACTTCAGCGAGACGCTACACTTCTGCGTGTTTTAATGGCTCTTAAACAGAAAAGTATATCACTGACATTTACTGTAAATACGCTTTTTATTGATAACTAGTAGATTAGTACTTATCGCCTTAAATTACATTTCTCCAGTGCTATCAGGGTTTGGTATACGATTGTTTGAGGAAAAATGGCATCAAGAATTTATAGATGAAATAGATACTGGGTCTCTTCGCTGCCTCCCTCTTCCTGAGCTGATTCTGACCTGTTACTGTAAAAGAAGATCCTGGGTCAGTAGAGACGAGACATGGAGGTCGGCCCCCTCCGCTAGTAATGAACTCCTAATGAACTCAGCACGGCTTCACTACTGACCACCACACACACACACACACACACACACACACACACTGAAGGTCATCAGAGACCCACTGTCATACACTCAAATACTTTCGCTGCTCAGCTCAGCTCCCAGAACAAATTGTCAGATAGTTTCAACTGTCATTACTTTAAAACTTGAGTTAACTTTAATTATGAACTTTTAACTTTAACTAACTCAAGATGCAGAAGAGGGAACAGGAGATGCAGAGAGGTGGAGGTTGAAGAGAGAGAGAAATGTTTTATTTGGACTCTGTGTTTCAATCAATTTGCTAAAAACTATTTTCACCTAATGATGCAAGAAAAAAAAGACGTGCCCAAGTGCAAAAAAGTGTGTGTGTGTGTGTGTGTGTGTGTGTGTGTGAGTGTGTGTGTGTGTGTGTGTGTGTGTGTGTGTGTG
>CABFOQ010017192.1:13370-25870 GCA_900660455.1 Gephyroberyx darwinii | reverse complement strand
TATTGTGTGCAGTTTCTATTCTTTTTCTTGTCCTGGCAGTGGAAGCATAATTCCACCATTTTATCGCCCCTCTGCTCTACAGCATGTGGCCCTCCCTCAGAGGGGCTGGTTACCAAGCATATAAAACAAGATATTTACAGGTGTGAAAAGATACATTTTACTAATACAGTGTGAAATTCTTCTGTTAAGTGTGCTCTTTCCAATAAGGCTGTTCAAAATGGGAAGGAAGAGAGAGAGAGAGAGAGAGAGAGAGAGAGAGAGAGAGAATCCAAGAAGCGAGTCGTCTTGTTTTTTGGCTCTGTATGTTAAAAAGAGCTGAGGCGTAGCTGAGCACAAGTCTTAAGAAAAAGTGATAAAATATACAGCGAGAAAAGCTTTCAAAGTGTCGAGAAATTAAAGCGGAGTGCGGCAGCGGGGGGGCAGGGTGGAAGAGCAGCGTTCAAGATGACTGCAATCTGCTTATCCGACTCCGGAGAGGAGTTTTCCTCAGGGGCCTCAGACTTTTCCTGCATTAGAAAGCAATGGCATCATATGTACTTCACAGGTTAATAACTGTCTCCGAATTGGATCTGAGAATGAGCCTCAAAACGTAAATGCAACGTGTGAAGCTCATTGACACAATCTGCAATTTCTTTATAGTAATGCTGTGAGGTTGGAGCAGGTCTTCCTTTATTGTCACTCTGTTGCCTGGCGTAACCCTGCGAGCTCTCACATCCCGAGGTAAAGCAAATAAAGAGGAGGAGGAGGAGGAGTGGGTGGGTTCAGTCGGTACAACGTACAGAAGAAGGAAGGATGGGTGGCTGGAGGAGTTGAGTTTGGGTGAGAGTGCGGGAGTGGGGGGGCATAGGAGTGTTGTGACCACACGCCCTCACCCGTTGAGCATGGCTTGGAGCCCAGACGAGGCTACGCTGGGCCTGCCCGCCATGCTATGGAGAGAGGGCCGTTCTGTACAGGAGTCAGGAACACAAGCGCGGGGATCAAAATGCTGCGGTGCCAACTCTCCACCCCGTGAAAAACAAACAAATGAATCTAGCTTGTTGATGTATACTTTGCTTTGGTGAGTGTTGAGGTAGGTAATGTATGAGTATAAACCACATGAGGCATAAAAAGGTTTTCCCTGACATATACCGTAAATAAGTGAAAGAAAGAGTTGCTCTTATTTGAAATCAAGCACATGAAATAAAATGTTCAGGAATAATATACAGTATGAGTTATACATGTTTGTAGGTGTAGGTTTCCACGTGCTCACGGTTTAATTCTCCATCACTTTTTTTTTTGTGCGAAACCAAATCCATAGCAGCTCTTTAACATTGTTCTGTGCTTTCTTAAACCATTTTCATCCTCATCTGCATCCCTAACAGCTATTTCACCAAGCGTATCACAGAGCACTGAGGCTTGTACAGGCACGGCTTCTTTTCATACCTAGCTAAAGAAAACTCTGGCTCCCCTTTTATCCATATCTACCAGTTGTGCGGCCGGCGGCTTCTCTTTCTACAGTCCTCTCCCACCATTTAGAGCGGTGACACACGGCTCGGCCAAGCAGTGCGATGGGTCACAGAGACCCCCTAATTAATGGAGGCAATCTTGCAGCCCTCGACCAGCCTTACATTTCTTTTAATGAAGGGATTAGCGCAGAGCATTAAGATGTATTTAACCTGCAGCACTAGCTCTGTTTCAATAAGTATTAAACAGACCATTAAATGGAGCAGAGGCTCAATTAAAGCAGACAAAGGCCAACATGCTGAATGTGGAGAGAGGGGTGGTTCCATGGAGCTGGGGCCGGGGTACGCTGTTTGCATTTGGCATCTGCCGAAACGGTTCGTATGGAAGATAGCGGGAACCGACTAGATCTAGACATGCGTCCGTACTGCTTTTACTCTTTTCGACTCTCATTTTAAATTTTTTACTGTATTAACCAGAATTTTCTTCCTGCTTCCAGCTTGTGTGGTTAGGTGATATTGTTTTAATAAGATGTGATCTCACAAGGTGTAGCCTACCCACATTGGACACTGGAGCCAGAAATCTCAGAAATCTATTTTCTAAGTTGTTGATTTCACAAAACAATCAACCACCGCCATGCAGGCATTGCCAGAGCCCCTGCTGAACAATGGTGGTATTGTTCACTTGGAAAACAAAACTGGCGTGGGCTGCTGCATTTATCAATTTTCCCTTTCTCTTTTCGCCCACTACTTGTTTGTCATGGCATGGTGAAGGCCCATCTTGGGCCCAGCAGGTTGTCCTGTGCGCATGGCATCACCTAAAATTAGTTCAAGTCAGCGGTGGCCTTTTTGCAGCTTTGCCACTGAGGATGTTTGCAGATCCAAAAGCTACAGAATAGAGAAAAACCGTTGTCTCATTTTCTTTGCATGTTTGAGACAAGCCCCGTTTTCTGGGGGGTTTTTTAAGCGGAAAAAAATCTGAAGTGAAACTTATTCAAATTAAGAATAAATCTGCGGTTTACCTCAAAATGTGAGAACCTATAAAATGGTTTCAATTGCAAATAAATAAAATATCTTAAAGGCAATCGACACATATCTAAAAGAAACAAAAGGACACAAATACTGAGGACATTAAGTCTATGAAAATCAATTGTTAAACTCCTCGACATAACAGAGATGGCAGCCTTGTCATGCAGTTAAGTGTTAATTAGTTTTCAGATTCTCAGCTCCCTCCCCATCTATCTATCCTTCCATCATGACTGTATTGTGAATGACGTGGCTCAGTAGTTAAATACATTCCCTATCGCATGCCATGAGCCCCCTCCCTCTGCAGGATGTGGTGGAACAGCTTTTCTTGGGTTGTCTCCATTGAGATGATTAGCCTGAAACTACATTTCCAAAGTGCTTGTCAGGGCACATAGCATGCTACAGCGAATCCGGGTAACAGATGGATCTGCTCATGGGAGACAGACTGAACTTGGTGTGCTTTAAATGAGCACCATGAAGCCGTGGCACAAACCTTCAGTCCATATTACCCTTTAAAACAGCCAGCATTTATGGTAGCCTGGAGGCTAGCATTATGGTGCCGCTACAGAGTATGACACTGACAACTAGCAGTGAAAGTGAATTACGAGGGTTATGGTTCAGCAAACATTCACTACATAGCTCCAAGTCATTCTTAATCTCTAATTAGATAGTTCTTTGTCTCTTATGCTGGTAGGCTGTTAGAAGTCAGGAGAACTTTATTGGCACTGGAGGAAATGAATATACCCTTCACAACCTTTTAACAATTTTATCACAAATAAGCCGGCTGGTTTAAAGGGGAAATGCTGCTTCTATCTCTCAACTAAACCACAGAGTCTCTCTCTAAGGCCCTTAATTAGTTCATCACCAATACACTCGTCCTTCAGATGTTCTTTGTGGGAAAATAGCGCTTCATTAAACCATCAACATTTAAAGACCCACTTGAAACTCTGAATGGTTCTTCATTGCCATCTGAAGGACCATTAGTGCTTCCACGTAGCACCTAGTACCCTTTCCTGCCAGATGATTGCATGAGTTGATTTGAGTGCAAAAAAAAAAAGGCTAACAAAACGCTAAGAAAAAGACGTGTCCCTTCAGTCCCATCAGTTTTAGAGGCTCATCTTCCGAGCAGTGACACAGGAACCAAGACAACAATGGTGATGGAGCACTGCAGAGTTAGTGGTGCCATACCATCAGATATAAATGCATTAAAATGATGAAAGATGGTTCATATTTCTCCCTACAAAAGATAGCAAGAACGTTTGACGGACATAAAGGTGACATATTTACAACAGCTACAAGCAAGGGTTGTGATAACCTGGTGAATGATGGCTGAGCAGGTAAGGAAGGTTTATTGAAAGTTGTTTACATTTTATTTTCTTAAATTCTACAGTGTGGAGTTGTTTCCATTACAACACTTGGCACACATGTACATGCAGTACACTGATGGGTTTCTTTGTTGCAAAAGGTTTGTTCACATTTATAATGGTGTAAATTGTAAATACCAATAGATCTCTATTTCAAGTTGTGATAGGGTAGAAACATTTACCATCTGTAAATCAAGCTCTTCAGCAACATACTGTGAACACCCGCTGAATTCACGTGTACCTTTAAGGGAGTTGGCTAGCGGAGTGCTAGGACTATGGTTAACATCACTTCCGCTGTGTTCTTTGCACCCTAGTCTCAACTCTCAGAGGTATCCCCAGCCTGTTGAACCTGTGAGGGAAAGAGATAGAACGAGAGAGGAAACAAGAGAGCGATAGAGGAGGGAGAGCGTAAAACAAAGAGATGAGTGATGGGGGCAGAGACACCTCGTGCCATGTTTTCTGCCGCAGCATCAAAGTTCACAGATTCGGTCCTTAGATCTGCTTTTTCAATTCCTTCCTCCCTCTCCCTTTCTCTCTCTCGTTCTCTGAGGAGCGCTGTCATTAAGTCATATGATGGTGTAGAGTGTAAAAAACCAACTGACCCGGTCACCAGAGTGCCAAGTCTGCTGCCTCACTAGATGTGAAATGAATAGAAAATAATGCTAAATGAAGCGTTACTATTGTAAAAATTCTACAATTAATGGTGGGTGACTACTTTGAAATAAATAGAAATTAAAATAACTATAATAACATGTGAAATGAATGTGAGATGTGAAATATCCCAGCAGCCATCAGTAAAGTACTTGTGAGTACTGATCACACACAAGCTTCAAAGCTGTCAGTGTGCACTGCTATATAATAGTGAGGTAGATTGTGACGAAGGAATATGAGGAACTGAGAGCGTGCACTCCAGGATTGTTAAGGTGCAGAATTTGAACTAATAGATAATAGTAATATTTAATTTAATACATTTAAAACATCAAGAATGCCTTTGTCAGAGTATCACATGAATGAGAAACATCACATATGTGTACTGTAAATAGTGCATTTTAAAGGTATATTCTCTGCCAAAAGTGTCACATTTCAACTTGGCTGAAACGGACAGTCAGGTCACTGAATGTAGTTGAGGAATATGCAGGATAAATCAAAAAGGCTCATGAACTCTGACAAAGTTGACTGCCTTCCTCGTGTGTTGCTGAGCTGAACTCTACCAAAGTTGAAATGGCCCAAGCCAAGACTAGAGGCCTCAGCTGTGGCTGAGCGGAGCCAACGCATGGTGAAGGCCTTTACCGGGGTGATGAGAGCAGGGAGCGGGGAGCCAGTGCATGTTAGCTAGCTAGAGCGTTTGGTAAAAGTGCAGACAGCTTGGGAGGTGCTAATGAATGCCGGGCATTGCTAACCGTACTGTACCCAGGCTCCGGGCGCAGCCTGGCAGCCTCCTGTCCCTCCTGCCCGTGCGAAATGTGAAAGATCAACCGGTTGGAGGGAGCAGACGGGAGTGAAGACACACACGCGAGTGCACGTGCACTTGTACACATGCACACACACGTGTGCACGTATATGAAAGCACACACATCACTGTACATACACATATATAAACATACACAGACACACTCAGACAAATACACACATACACAGACACACAAAAACACAGACACACAGACAAGCGCACATACACACACACACACACACAAAAACACACTCAGGCCTGGCTCACTATGGTATCACATTATGAAGGGCTCCAGCCAGGCCAAGCCATGAGGTCTCAGCTGAGATGATTCAAGGTCCCCTGCTGGGTCCTCACCCCATCAGCCAGGTGGAGCTCCACTCCAGAATGACTGCAGAGTAACTTCAGCTCCGTGTTACACTCTTTAAATGTGGAAATGTAGTAGTGCTAATGTAAGTATGTGGGTAAACAATTCATTTATTTGACTCATTTAATGTTATGCTCCCATAAGACAAATAGTTACACTTTGTAGTTTCAAGCAAGTTATACTTAATGTATATCTCTAAAGGCACTGATACATCTTTTTGCAAAAAGCCGGTTCCCATGGGAAACTCTGATGAACAGTGAATAGTTGTTTGAGTCTTTGTCTCATGTTGTCACAGAAATAGACATGTGTATGGCCCACCTAGATACATGTTTGTGCTTCATATGTGATTGAAAAATAGCCTTTATTCATACATACATGCATACATACCGGTATGCCCTGTGTACAAGAGAAAATTGAAATGACATTAACATTATATTATATATCAAATTGTATACTACATAACAGATATATAACAGAATAGAAAAAGAAAAATGATCCCCAAATTAAAGCAAAAATGAAAATGAAAGCGTTCTTTTCTCAATTTATAATTTAAAATATATTTTTTTATTTGCCAAGAACAAAGCGTGCAGAGGAAATTTGACCTGGTTAATTGTTGCTCACACGTTGCAAGATAATTACACAATACAGGATTGACACATTAGGTGCAGGATAAAACACAACAGGACCCTACATAGAGTGTAGAGTGTAGATAAGACATGTATGACACTAGACTAAAAATTAATACACGACAAATATACATTCAAAGCTGAATTGTGTAGCAGCAGTCGGGCAGATTCCCCTAATTCTGTTGTAGCTTGTGTAACTTGCAAACCCGTCATGACATTGAATATTGCTAAAAGTGAACGCAGCGTGTCAAAGAAAAGAGAGAGTAGTTTCTGTCAAACCGCTTAATATATAAGTCACATTTGGTCCTAGCAGAGAAGTTGTTGTGTTATGGATGAGGTGTCCCAGTAGAAACTACCTCCTGTGGCGACTCATTTCTAAGGGGATCACTGTGAAAGCTGTGAACTCCTATCAGGAATAGATCCTGATAATGGAGAGATCAGCAGCTCAAATACTCGGCGAGTCTCCTCCTGTTTTGACAACCTGCCTCGGTGAATAATATCCAGCTGTATAAGATGAATCACATTTACCATTTTTATTTATAAATATTAATGTGTGTGTGGTCTAAATGGAAACGGTTGGTTGAGGATTTCAGAATCACAGTTACAATACATGTCTTACCATCTGTAGTCTCCTTTCATAATGATATTAGAAATGGGTTGACATGGGTAGATTTTTCAAGCTTTTCAATAAATTCTGAATAGAGGGAAAAAAAAGAATTACAGATGAAAGTATGTATGATGAACCCGTGCACTGTAGGTCATTGCATTTAGCATGTCAGTAATATATTTCTTATTAGCAACTTCTGAAGTCTTAACTCCCAGCTGGATTTCAGGTACGAAATGTAATGCCTCCGATTTCCTCCCCACAGCTTCTTTCCCCCGACAGAAACATGCGTTCATGAGTAAGTTGAACCTCATTAAATGCTCTTTGCGAGTTGTCTGGAGATGTATCTATTCATTAGCTTCAAAAGGGTGTCATGTGTATGAATTATGCTAACAGGATCTAATTAGCAGATGCAAATGAGGTTAGTCAAAATTGTACTGAAAAGACAGAAGAAAAGCTCCATGGGATAGTTGGAGCACGACAGCTCACCAACCGCCCCCACGCTGGGCACCAAATGTGATGGTTCGCCCCTGCTGCTGCTCTATACAGGACGCAGGACTGAACCATAAACACAGACGCGGGGAGGACAGCTGTACAGGAGAGTTCTTGTCAAACTCGGCACCGAGAAGCCTCTCAAGGAGCTCAAACGCCGCCAAACATTAAACGCACATATCGCCTCGTGACGGTGGATGAAGACGCTTTCACAATATTTTGCTCAGAGCCAAAAGTTCTTTGCCCCCAACTCCTTCATGCCTTCACCTCCCCGATGCACATGCACACACGCTCGCACACACATAGCAACACATACCAGCCCCCCTCCCTGTCCCAAAAAAACAAGTTACACAACCAGCTGATGGAACTCCAGAATCCGGCGTGAGGAGGACTCACCAATAGCAGCCGCCTACAAGCTCCTGCCATTATGACATCAGTGGCCCCAGACTGTGGCGAAGCTGGCACGACTTGGGGAGCATGCCTTCTGGCCTCGGCAGGGAGGAAGGCCAGCAGGCTGCAGGGTCACACACACAGGCACAGGCGCACACACACACACACACACACTCTTCTTCCTGCAGTGGGAACCATGGCTAAGCTAGCTCACACACACAGGGGCAGAGGGGGGAGGCAGCAACTAGTGACCCTGTTTAGGGTAGGAATCAGAAAGCAACAAAGAGCACAGAGCGGAACGTTGTTAATTGGCATGGGTCGGACGATGCCTGCCTACCCTTGCACTGACCCTCAAGCTATGCGGGCCCTGCCAAGACTGGCAGAAATATTATGAGGGAGGGATGGAAAGTGGGATGGGTTTCAGCTCAGGTTTACTAAGCTACAGTATGCCAAGTTGAGGTACACTGTGTAAATCAATCTGATGGATTAACACTAGTCAACAGCATGGCTCGTGACAGGATGGTTGTAAAACTTGAGATTTACACATATTCATCATCTAATGTAAATAAACCAGACCTGGGTCATTTTTTATGATTTGTATTCACCCAACAAGGTGCCAGATGGGTGGGGTTTGCAACATAGGACAAATAATGAGTGCCAGAAAGCTTGGACACAGTAAAGCATTTGTCAGTAGCATATACTTTTCTGTGCTTGACAACCCTACCTGAATCGAAACAATCCTGATGTGGAAAGCCCTACCCATCTGTTAAGTAAGAATTAGTTAGCAATAATGAGACACTATTGATCCCTGAAGTGAAATTCTTTTTTTGCTTGCCCCCCCCTAAGCGCAGGGCCACACTTCAGCAGGGCAGATGCTATGAAAAGCTAAAAGGACCACAATTGGCCTCTCTTCCTTTTGATATATTAACCAGTCAACCAGTCACCTGCCGGCCGGCACCAAGCTTGGCGCTGACCAGTGGGTGATGTCTCGGTACACGTGGAGTCGCTTGACGTCGATTTGTGGCAGCACGTGTCCGGATTAGCACCTCCCCTGTCTACAGCAAAAGTAGTTCAGTTACCCCAGTAAGCAGGTTCATTTTGCCTCACCGATCAATATGACCAGAAGTTCTGTGAGTGAGTTATAGTTCTTATAGAAAAGATCATTAGCGACTCTCGCAATTTTGTTAATCGTGGACTTTTTCATTAGATTAGATTAGATCATATTAGATTAGATTAGATTACATTTGATCATATTAGATTAGATTAGATTAGATTAGATTAGATTTTTCATACAAAATAGAGAAATCTAAAAACATTTGATGACCACAGGTTTATCATTCCGGTTTTCCACATGACAGAGGTGTAATCATTTGATGTATGTGTGCCGTACAAAAAAACATGTATGGATACTTCAAGAGTACACTGCTAATCACATGCAAATGTTATACAAATGTATGCTGGTGGTAAACGAACGCCGGCCTGCGCAGAATTAACATTGTACACCGGGACATCACCTGCCGCGGCTGTTAATTTGGCACCAGCCAGCTAATGGCATCGCTGTTTTTACGGCTTAATACGACAAACGGAGGCAAACAGTCTGACTTTCTACCGAGAGCACAGGTCCTCCAGTCGCAGGGCGGCCATGCCACCCGATCACTACCTGACCCAGGTCTGAAATACATATCCAACGTGGTCTGTCTTCTTTTACTGCAATTTCAACTTTAAAATACACTTTCCTTGAGCTGATTTCAATTATTAGACTAGATTAGATTGAGTGAAATCCAGTTGAGAGAGTGAAAGAGAAAATAGCCTTTTGACTGTGGGAGAGGACCACCCACTCACATCCTTTGTAGCTCTGAGTGACTCACTGTTAACCACTCAGGTGAGGCGTACGGCAGTTTGCCCCCACATCCAAACCACATCAGCTTGATTTATCTGTAACCATAAACACTGTTGTGAAAAACAGGACTCAATGCACGTGCATGCAACTGATGGTATTTTTCCTTCCACAGAGGGCCTCGAAGTGAACAAATAGGCACACAAATACCAAAAAGCTTAACACTGAACACAATTAATTGCATCATCACAAGACGAAAAAACAAAACAATAGCAGTTTTCTTATTTGTTCATTTTGACTGCAGCTGATCCCCTGTCTTCACACCTCCCACATTGGTTTAACGTGTTGCATTGTCCCCCACACTGCTATAGACACACACACGCACACACACACAAACCACATCAGCCTGGGGCTCCCCTCTTGTCTGCCTCTATGCTAAAGGTGTGATCACTAGTTGTGCTGGCGAGGAGGTGGGGGGCATTCTTCAACCAAGGGGGGAAGGCATTAGGCTGGAGTGTCCTCCTCTGCTGAATCATATTTTAACTGGAAGGTTTACCCTCATTGGGGATCCCCTTAGTGTATCCATCAGAGCTGTGAAGGACAGTTACCAGTTGCTTAAAAGTGGGTTTCACCGCACACACTGGTGGCTGGTGGCAGCTAGCTGAGACACAAATCATATCCTTGCATCATCGCAGGGTTACACCTGGGTCATGTTTGTTGCATGTCACGCTCCAGACTTTCTGATAAAAAGCAGAAATGCCTTGAAAATAATGTTTAAAAGTGTGTTTTACTCACATCATTAAAACATGAAGCTGTTATCAGTTTGACTGTCAGATAGCTAATGGCCTGAAATCAAGGCATGCTCTCTCTCTCTCTCTCTCTGATTGCATCATCAGGTCCAGCGGTAGGAAGAACCTTGGAGCTTAATTTGTGACCCTAAGCACATAACATCTTGGATTTCATTGTTTTGATCTTTTGTGGATCAGTTACACATTATTAAACTCCGACAGACACATTACCCCCTATTCGTGTTGTATTGCGTACACACATGAATAAAAGAATAAATGCGAGCATTTTGTAGGGGTGTCAATAGCTTGCCATACAACAGATTTTTGAAATGGAGTCCAGAGCATTAACGCTGTGTACGGGTCCAACCGGTCTCGGCTGTTCTGTTCTGTCAAGGTCTAAAGCCATCAGATGAACCTCGAAACAAGTGCTCTCCCCGTCAGACAGAATGTTTGGTCCATGTGTCTAGACCTCCACCATGTCTGACCCGCCAGCACAGAAGGACACACAAACACTCGACAGACGATCATAAGGAACAGACACAGGCAGGCTCCTTCCCTTCACCATGTGGCTTGGAGATGCCTGCTCACTGCTGTTCATAATTTCTTATCATAGTCACACACCACCCTCCACAACCACATATACACCTGTCAAATATGACACCTCTACCTACAAGGACGAGAGCAGGTTGTAAACCTTCAGTTTGAGAAACCTGACTAAAATGTCCCACTTAGTTCCTTTCCGAACCCGCACTTTGGACCGTCCGTTGAACATAAGATGGACTGCTTTGTTCTTATAAAGTCAGGAAGGTCTTTTCCCTAGCCCTTTATATCACTTTCTTGCTCTCCAGTCAGAGAAGGAGACCAAACTATGGACCACTTCCATACTATGTGGGAGTCCCTGCTGTTTCAATGGCTGCCAGACAGGCAGCCTCTTCCCTCTCCCTTTGGAGCGTTTGGCTCCATAACCACGGGAGCCCATCTGATGTGGTCCCCCCATCTGACTAGCAGCTCCCTTCCCCAGGCCCAGACGGCTGGAGGAACAGAGCAGATGAAGGGGGCCGCAGATTGTTGTAGACCATTTACATGTAAATACAGAGACCGGGCCTGGGTCCGGGTTCAATATTGAAGGTGTCCGCTATACAGAGGTCCCTCTCTGTGTGCATATATGAGTGTACGCATGTGTGTGTTTGTGTGTGCGCTTGTATGCATACATGCATGTGTGTGTGTGTGTGCCCGTGTGTGCATGTGTGTGTGTGTGTCATGTATGTGCATGGCTTGATCCAGTACATCTAAATTATACAGCTGCCAAATTGCAGCAAATGTTTTAATACAAAAGCATTCTGTGGTCTCTAATTGTATCTAATGGCTGCTGGATGCATTCCTCCATAGCAGAGAATAGGAGCATTGTCATTGAGCAATCTGGCATCGTATCAATCAGTTGAATATCTCATTGTACAAAACAAAAAAGACAGAAAAAAAGACAGACAGAAGAATATTTACTTAAAGTGTACAATATCTATATAATTTAAGTCATAAATGGAGCCACTATTTTACTATTTACTATTTTTGTTTGACCAAAAGTGGCACTTGTGGCCCTTTCTAGCAGTGTGAACGTAGTCCCCACTCCCCAGAGTAGGTTGAAGATCCTGGGCATGCCCCTTTCCACCAGGGGGTCAACCTTAAACCATTAATCATGTCTACATAACCTCCCTCCCACTAGCATATGCCTCTGGTTGGTAGACAGTAAGTCAGTTAGGGCTTTCCTCTGTGTCGGTCTAGAAGCTTTCATACCAGGAGAGAGAAGTGTTAAAACTCTACATTCTCACTTCTGACTCACTGATTTAACCACATTGAAGCAGGAGCAGCAGCAGAATACTCCTGTGGTGTAAATCTGTTTGTGTTCCCTGTCCAAAAAAGGGAGGGGAAAAAAATAAAGGGTCCTCCTGAAATGCAGTTTCTGAGTCAGGGTTAGCAATGTGATAAAAGCCCAGCTTGTTTGGCAGTAATAGTGCTATGGGAAAGGACAGAGAACCAGGGGTGAGCTGGGCTGCGCTGCGCTGGGTTGCCGTGTCTTGGTGGCCGTGGTTGGTTGACTAGCTGTTTCCCCGCCCCACCCCAGC
>CABFOQ010017178.1:1494-13227 GCA_900660455.1 Gephyroberyx darwinii | reverse complement strand
GTTGGGTTCAGACAGAGATACTTAGCCTGACCTTTTGAAGATGGACGGACATGGACACCCGCACATACACACACACACACACACACACACACACACATACAGTGTTCGTGTGTGTGTTCATTAGGCTTGTATACCATTTGTATAACACACACGAATCACATACACACACAGCTAAACAACATGTAGCAAAGCAGACGGTGAAAACAAGCACTGATACACACATACTGATGTAGATGTATAAGAATATATAAGAATATACATATATGGCACATATATTCAGAACAACTGATAGCGGGACGACCAGGACAACAGTTCTGGGCTGTGAGCCAACGGGAGCCCACACAGAATTATTAATTGGAACAGTTATTTTCATAAATCATAACTAGGACTCAACGTGCCGTTTCACCCTGAGTCCTGAGAACATTTGCAGTGTGTATATCGGAGCTTGTTCAAATAACCTTGGTCAATATCGGAGTTTGCCCCCTGATTTCTCAGCGCTGTATCTTCACACACACATAGTCAATTAAAAACTGACTTCTTTCTAACCTCTGATTCCAGACAAGCACTATCTGACCAATCCAAACAAAGTCTAGCTATCATGATGCAAGTGGATGCTACCACACGTTTTAGCAAATAAACTAGAGATATCAGTAACATGTTTTTGTAAGATGAGCAACAGTGCACTGAATTAAATGCCGTCTTATCAACAACAATGACACCATAAGCTATAATCACCATCATCACTGCTGCTATCACCTCTGTCATCAAAATATATCCAAACACCACAACCATCATCATCACCATCACCATCACCATCACCATCATCATCATCATCACCATCATCATCACCATCATCATCACCACAGAAATCCTCATCAAAACCACAACAAACAATAGAATTAATATCAAAACAACAGTATATATATATGGTATTCCCCCAATAATGATTTACACCGACACATACAGTATCTGTAGGTCTACACACACACACACACACACACACACACCAGGTAGGCAAATCTTTTAGGTGATGCAGATGGCCAATAATATTGCCATCAATAATGTCAACCTTATTTTCTTTCATTGCGGTACACACCAATGTATTCCCTAAAGCCCACTGTGTTACTCCCAGTTAACCATCAGTATTGCCAGTATTGCTGTCTGTGTATTGTGGCCCTTATGCATACACCCACACACACTCACACATTGTCTTACCTTCATATACGGCCTTGAAGCCCTGTGCGCTGACAGCGAAGTCAGTGGTAAACCACAAAGCCAGAATAGATCCACTGCTGACTATGGGAGAGGGCAGCATGAACCCTGACAACCTGGAAAATAAAAACAAAGGTTAGAAAAGAAACGCAGTAAACCACAGCATGACATGACAGGTAAGTATTGAAACAAAGAGACTAGGCAGTATCAACCCTGATAACCTGAAAAAATAGAAGTATAGAATGTATGATAAAAAGTGTGCTCAGTGTTATTGTTAAGACACCACTCCCCCAATACACACACACACCAAACCCATATGTTCCCCTGCTGGCCTGGGATCAGATCCCACCAGAACTTTCTCTTCTGTGTCTCCACTACTCTGTGCCCCTATCAGCTTTCCCACTGTCTACCTCTAAAGAAAAAATACTGCCCATTCCCCTTAGTACACTCAGAGCTACAGTATAAAAGATCCACTATTGATGATAACCAAGGGCAGTGTGAACCCAGACTGCATGGGATGCAGGATAAAATAGATGCACTAGTTCAAGAATCTACACATTCAGACTGGAAAAGTCAAAATAATGTATGGTGGGAAAAGTGAAACTTTTCTCTCTTTCTTGCTCTGACTGCAAAGTCAGCCCTTGATCCCATTGGAGGTTGTGCTGAAACACCCCCACTAGTCAACTTCGGGAGGAGAATGGAGAGGTGATGGTTGGTGGGATACTGACAGCTATGGAGGATCAAAACACTCAAAATTAAAAGGAACTCAATAAATGTATTATTTTTTACTGTTGTGCTTTGAATAATAATGTCACGAAAAAATGTAAATATAGAAATTAAAATAGAAAGACAAAATTCAAATTTAAAATATAAATAGAAAAGATGAAACAGCAATTTGAAAATGAAACGTTAAATCTAAAACTCCTAATGTGAGTTTTGAGAGTCAAGTGGTGCTAAGGTGAGTTGAAGAAATGCCAAAGCCTGCAAGTGCAGCATTTTCGTGAGTGTGTTGGACAAAGACGCTGCTGAAGTTGGCCTCTGTAGTTCCTCAGTCAAGGGGCCCTCGTGGCAAAAGGCCAATCATAAATCATGCAGCAGCAAGCATTTCACCTGCTGCTAACAGAAGAGACCATCATTTTACCAGTTCAATTGAGAGTTGATTTCAAGATTTTACTGATCACATTTAGCTTGAGAATCACAGGAAGAGCCCTTCTGACCTCCGGCAGTCTACACTCTGGGTTGGCTGTGAAGCTATGGAGGACCAACTCCAGCAGCGTCGTACATCAATACATTTAATGCCAACAGGCTTTTTTCAGCTGGCCTTTTGCCCAAACCTTGGCACCACTAGACTGCAAGCCAGACCTCGCACCCTCATAATGTGTGGCTCCCCCTGGTGTCTGTAAGGTGCCACTGTACCCTCCACTTCTAAGACTGGCCTCCCACTGTGTTGAGAGCCACACCTCCTCAACTCACAGCTCACAATTCAAGACACAAATCAAGACGGCAGATGGAAAAAGACAAATGGACATTTGAAATAGCACTGTGAGAAATCTTTTTATCTTTATGTTCTTTATTTTGTTTTTTTAATTTTAGATTTAACTTTTCATTTTTATATTGCTGTTTTTATCTTTTCTTTTTCTATTTTGAATTTCAGTATTGTTATTTATCATTTTATTTTCACTTTTACATTTTATGGTGCCGTTATTATTCCAAGCAAAGCAGTAAATAGGAAAAGCAGAGGTGCCTAGCTGTTGATATACCCAAATGCAATGTGAACAAAATAGAAGAAAGCAGAGAGTAGGTTGAAAGAATAGAATAGAATAGAATAGAATAGAATAGAATAGAATAGAATAGAATAGAATAGAATAGAAAATAATAGAATAGAAAATAATAGAATAGTACAAATTGGATTTGGACAAAACCATACATGTGGTCTATACATGTGGTTACCAGATTAAATTGCACCGTTTCGAGAAGAGAAGACAAGGGAAGAGAACAGAGGTGAAGAGAAGAGAAGAAAAGAGAGGTGAAGAGAAGAGAAGAGAAGAGAAGAGAAGAGAAGAGAAGAGAAGAGAGGTAGAGAGATCACAGCAAAAAAAGACCAAAATAGAAAATAATAGGTGAAAGAATCAGGGAAGAGGGGAAAGAAGGTCAAAAGGAGAATGGTGAGAGAGGCCAAAGCCAGGAGGACAATCAGAGAGCCACAAGGAGGGAGAAAGGCGAAGATGGACAGAGTAAAAGGGAAAAAAGAGACAAATAGAAGACAAAAAGAGAGAAGAAAGACAGACATTAAAACGGGATTCAATTGCTGTCGTAATCAAAGCAGTTATGACAATGAGCCCGGGTCCAGCGTTACTGACAGCGGCTTTATCCCAATTCTTTTTCATCATTATGAAAGACTGGCTTACGGAAAGGTGTGTGTGTGGGTGTGTGTGTGTGTGTGTGTGTGTGTGTGTGTGAGTGAGTGTGCAGAGACAGAGAATCAAGGATATAGGGAGGAATGGGAAAAAATGGAGAGACAGAAAGAGAATGGGAGAGGTGCAGAAAAAGAGGAAGAAAGGGGTCAGAAAGAAAGAGTAGAAACAGTGAAGAAAAAGAAGCAGATCCATTCCATTGATCTATTGAGCCAGACACAAGACAATGAAAACACAGAATTGTAGAAACTAAATCATTTTATTTCTCTGGCCTCAAAACAAGGACACCAAGGAGAGAGAGAGAGAGAGAGAGAGAGAGAGAGAGAGAGAAGTGGAAAAAACAAGTGGTGAGACAGACAGAGAGGTTTATCTTTGAGATGATAAAATCACTGAGTCATGGTCACTGTTTGCACTCACTCAGTCACTCTCTCTCTCTCTCTCACACACACACACACACACACACACACACACACACACATAGTCGTTGAGTCACAGAGAGACAACAAATTTTGTTTTATCTGTTTTATCTCGCTCTGACAAGAATTATAGACAGGGAGTTGTTAATACTGTTGTCCCTTATCTATGGTTTGCTAAAGGGCATTACGGCAGTGTCAGTATAATACCAGCCACCTTCCAGTAGCCAGTTCATCGCTGGAATAACAAGCCTCTTGATTATCGGTCAAGACCTGCCCTACATCATCATTTAAAGTGATATTATTTCATTTATTTTACAGATATTGCCAGACTTCATGAAATTATTCTAACATCTTGACTTCTTCTGCCTCTTTACAATAAGTAATGGTCAGAGCCTTAGAGAAAGGTTGGCTGAGTTCTACTACGGGCACCATGTTGCTGCCCCTTCTTAAGCTCTAATAAGTGTTGGCTGCATTATGGGGCTGACATGCCATGGTTATCATATGATGATATGATGGAAAAAAAAACGTGTCACTTTTAATGTATACCATACACACACACACACACACACACACACACACCAAACATCATAAACAGTCAGGTACAAACACATCAGACAAACACACATGCATACTGACTGACTGATTGACTCACTGACTGACTGACTGACTGACTGACTCACTCACTAACTGACTCACTGACTCACTGACTGACTGACTCACTGACTCACTGACTGACTCACTGACTGACTGGCTGACTGACTGACTGACTGACTCACTGACTCATTGACTGGCTGATTCACTGACTGACTGACTGACTGACTCACTGACTGACTCACTCACTGACTCACTGACTCACTAACTCACTGACTCACTGACTCACTGGGAATAAATTGGTGCAGTAATTTGTGTCTCAAATGGAGGATTGACCAGGAGACGGATGGCTGTTCATCCACAGATGCATGCACGCGCGCATGTACGCACACACACACACACAGACACACTCGGACAAGCACATACACACACTCAGACAAGCACACACACAAGGTTGTCAGTCAGTCAGATAGTCAGGTAATGAGCAGTAATCGTCTCTAGCTGTCAATGCACTGATGGATCGACATGATTACATATCCCTCTCTTTTTCTCTGTTTCTGCCTCTCTGTCTGTCTGTCTTTCTTCCCCCCCCACCCCACACACCCCTGTGTCAAACACACGCTAATCCTGCAGTTGTTTGACATTTATACAAAAAACAGTGAGTTGTATTTGAAATATGAGACCATTTACCCAGTCAGACAGCTGTGCAGCCAGTCAACCAGCTTACGTAATAAGTCAGCCACTCAGTAGGTATACCGTCAAGGAACCAGTCAGCCAGCCAGCTTGTCTGTCTGCCTGTCTGTATCTCTCTGTCTACAACCCTTTTAGCATGTCTTAGTTTGTCAAATGTTGGACTCCTAACACCTTTATTGTACACTAATAATTTGCTTTACCACACTTCTTATCAATTAAATTGTATAAAGGTTATTCATTGATCTAATATCAGACCTTGCTTGAGTAGTGTAGCAGCAGCCCCGATACACTGCATTCTTTCTTGTATGGAGAGAACGCCAAACTCCATTCAAAAATCCGACAATTTAATGTTGCCTTTCTTATCGACAAACATACACACTTCGTAATACATGACTTAAGACCTTTATTGTATCCTTGGAGGCTTCTAAATTCGGCATACAAGTGATCCACCAAGCAAGACTTTATTTTAATAACTCATTTACACACACTGCCTGATACTGCTCACCGCAATGTATTTTGGTGGAAGCAGAGGATGGGAATAACAGGTAAACCAATTCCAAAAGTGGAAATTTATTATAAATGAGTGCTGCTTTCATCTATTGGATGCATGCCGAATCAAAGAGTGGAGTTTAACAAGAAGCAAAACTTCTGACTCACCCCAATGGTCAGAATGGTCCAGGCAAATTAATTTTCAACTGTATTGACTCTAAAAGAATATATTAAATTGTAGAGTGGCCTGGATTTGGATAGCTTTTCAAATACAACATCGAAGAAGAAGAGGGTTTAGGTTGAAATTCAGGAAACAAAGGACTGGCTAAAAAGAGTATTTGAGTATTTAAGTGTGGAAAAAATGTAGGAAGCACAAAAAACATGCAGCAATAGGACAAAATATATGTATAGTCCGTTTTAAAATTTACAAAATTAATAGCTACTCTGTTAGCCTATGTTCATTTCTGATGATCTTGGTTTGCTATCAGCACTCAGTGGCTTGCAGCAAGACCTGCAGGCATGTCTACCACACCAAACGCAGACTGTGGTGTCCAAAATTAAAATGAAATAAAAGTGAAAGTGAAAGTGATAGTGATAATTGCCCCACGATGCCTTATTTCCAGATATCAGCAGTTTTGATGGCTGAGGAACAGCACGTTTGGGGTATCGAAATGATAATAAAGCTGTTCTTACATTGGCATCACCTTGCTCAAAAATCAACTTTATAATGGACCTTTAGCCTAACTTTCATTGTGAGCAAACCATGACACACGGAGAAGGACACATCATTCATAATCACACAATTCAAATTCTTTGGTCACACTTTATTTGGATAGCCCAATGCTGACGCTCAACTTACTATCTGTCTACAATGTGTCATTAAGACGTCTACTGAGTTTCAGGTAATACTCATAATAGTGTGAAAAGTAATGTTAGATATTTTATGTCTGGTTGGGGTTAATTAAGGATTGGAGCTAGGTTTAAAAATGGGATCAGGGTTATGAGTTTCATATTGAATCAGAATCAGATTGGAAATGTTGAGTTGTATATGTAGCACAACAATATATCATTGGCAAAATAATTGTGGTATAGTAAACAACTGAGACCATGGTTGAGATGATTGGTAGCCTCTATCTCACACCAGTTGTATTGTTAGTGCTAGTGTTTCTGAAAATTAAGACAACATTTCCCATCAACCCCACTGCTTCCTGTCACAAAGATAATGGTGCAACTTGTCCCCCTTTTTAGCGATAGTGCATGTGTGTTTATTTTCTCTTTCGCTTTACCGAAAAGGATAAAGACATTTCCCCTTTCCCTTGTTCCACCATCTGCAACTGTGAGAAACTCAGAAAACTTTCAGTTCACACTGAAAAAGAGCATTCCTGCTGAACAGTACTGACTGTATACTGTCCAACCAGGCCTCATCTACAGTTAACCAGTGATAGCTGTGACAACATCTATCAGTCACACTCCAACAAAACCAAACCAACAGTGGTGTTGGCAGCCTGGGGACATGTGCACCCTAAAGGTTAGCGAATGCTTGTAAACAGACTGTTGTCGGTTCAAATCCACAGTCCAGCTGGGAAAATCTTGGCAGGTGAATTGAAGGAGACACACTCGCCTTCAACAACTACCATTGTAATGTCTTTGACCAAGGCACTTGACCTCCAGCTGCTCTGGTGGAGCAGCGGGGCAGCTCCTGGGTGTAAAATAATAAAAGGGATAAATGCTGTAAAATGCAGGGTTGCTACTGTGGCACTGATGTAAAATCCCATGACTTTTCTATGACTTTCCATAAGTCGGAGTGCTTCCATGACCGAAAAATTGTATTCCTTTCTAGTTTGTTAATGTTGTTTCTCTAAAGGGATACACAGTCTGGCTGCACAGTTGGGCTTGCTGTGCAGTAAAAAAGCTGAAAACCACCAGCTAATGCAATAAATGTGTGAAACAAGTTGTAAAACACATAATGGCATATTCCCGTAAATTGTAAAATTCCC
Source organism: Gephyroberyx darwinii (assembly GCA_900660455.1). NCBI lineage: Eukaryota > Metazoa > Chordata > Actinopteri > Trachichthyiformes > Trachichthyidae > Gephyroberyx > Gephyroberyx darwinii. The sequence goes on along the minus strand of CABFOQ010017178.1, from coordinate 5,415 downwards.
AGACATCCCCTGATTTTCAGAGACAAATGATCAAATTCCCTGACTTTCCCTGCCTGGAGTACACTTTTATATTTTCCATGATATTCTGCAAGTTCTGTGACCGGTGGGAACCCTGAAAATCGATCACTTCTGTTACTCTGTCTGCTGGAACACAAGACACTATCAGTCACGCTGAAATACCGGCACAAAACTGTGCTACCATCACAAAACCTTCTAGCTTCAATTTTGGTGTTTATTTTCTTACTTGAGTTTAAATTATACATGGTTCTTTATGTAGTTGGTAAATTTCATGACCCTTGCAGCCATGAAACCCATTCAAAGCACATTCAGTAAATTTAAAAATACATGGGCCTCCATTGGAAAATAGGAATTATTTTCTTACTCCCAGAAAAGCTGACTTTTTGGCGAGACAGCAGCAATTTTTATCTTTGGATCCTCATATATCCACTGGCTCTGACACCTAGAAAAACAGTCTATCAGTCACACCAAAGAGCAGAGACCAATTCAAGCTTTTAAAATGAATAGTACTGTTTTCCAGTGTACTCTTGTGCAGCATTTGGTCTCCACTTGCCAGCGCTAGATGCACCTCACACTCGTAGATGTATGTCTCTGGCTGAAACTATTTGTCCAACCCGTCATTCTGGGAGTCTAATCCATTTTTTAAGTCTGTCTGATCAGTGAGACAACACAGTGAACAGTGGAACAAACACAACTATAACTAAATGGAAAGACAAGAAGATAGTGTTGTGGGGAAGAGGGAGAGAGGGAGAGAAGAAACAGTCTGTGATTGTAGAAAAATTACGAGACAGATTGAAAACATTAGCCTAACTAATGTTGCAGTGGGAAAAAAATCACCCCGAATGACTCAATAGGATAACTAAGGACAGATAAATAAATAGGGCTGAAAACTGTAGGGCTGTTGTATAGTAGCATTGTTGGGAGATGTACTTTAAATTATATATTATTAATTATAGAGATGTCAGTGTTTAACCTACATACTGTAGAAACAGAAGTGGTGCAGCACCACTGCTGAGTCTCTGGCACCACTGCTGTGAAATTCTGGAGATTTATAAAACTAGGCAGGGACACACAACATATCCAACACTTTCTTTCTTTGTATTTGCTACTGCAGGAAAAGGAGAGGAGGGCCTCAGGCAAGCTGGGCTTTTTTCCTTGTTTTGTTTCTTTACCTAAAAAGATAAAACGTATCGCTGTTGTTGTGTAAAAACCTCCTAACGCCAATCTTTTGGTGATTTTCATGTTTCAACTTCACTCGAAGGACTGTGAAGCAGGCGTGTGAAACCCTTTCAAAACCCCACTGGATGAATTCAAAAATGCATGTTTTTTCTTAGTTCCTGAAGAAATGACATTTTGGAAATACAAGGTTTTCACCCGACAGCGATGTTATAACAAAATAATACAGTGAATTTCTCTCTTTTCCACTGCCTCTCATTATGTGCCGCACTTGAGAAGATATTAAATGGTATTTATGGATGATGAGTTACCTGGCTGAAAAATTCTGCTTTTCTGAAATACCCCCAGGCCTCCTGACAGCCTGGCAGTCTAGCTACAGCAATTTCATTATTTAATTTCACTTTTTCACCAACACTTTTTACAGGCTGTACTGGGGAGGGATGATAGGAGATTCGTTCATACGGGTTTGAGCAGATAAACACACAAACACACACACACACACACACACACACACACACACACAGTTCATAGTTTGAAAGGGAATTACAGTTCTTGTGCCTCTGGGAGAATAGGTTACCCACAGAGATACGTAAACACACACACACACATACAGAGAGAGACGGGGATGAAGAGAGAGTAAATGAGAGATGCACAATAGATCACACAGATATATATGGCAGCACCGCTGGAGTGTTGTGAGGAGTTAAGTGCCTTGCTCACACTTGGGTAGTGGGTGGCATTTGATGTCTGCGATAATGAGCTAACAACCTTGCTGATTCTCCGGTGTCCTCAAGCAGCACCCTGCTGTGTGATCCCTTGAGATTTGAACCAGCAACCCCAGCCACCCCCACAGTGTCTGTCAATCTGTGTGTCTATCAAAGTAGGGTTGCCTGCTGAGGCCTGTCTATCTGTGTGTGTGTGTGTGTGTGTGTGTGTGTGTGTATCAACAAATGAGAGACAGAGAGAGAGATGTCCATGTAAATAAAAATCACTCCTACAGGCTTCCTACAGTTGGAGTTTGCAGAACAACAACAGGTTAGGTTAACATTCATCAGTCTCTCCGGGAATTTGTAATGTTGTAATTCAAACGATCCCTGTACAATTTTACAAAATTAGAATTGTATTCTTTTCCACATGAAATGGCCAAATCAACAGATGGCTTGTTATCTTGGGAAATCATTGTACTCATATGCCAACAAATGACATCTACCTTAGTATTTTCATATAACAAGTAATGAGTGTGATATGTGATATGAGTTTTATTTACCTGTACAGGTATAACAAGTTGAGTGCAATTTTTAATCTCTGCATTCATCATGAGCCTTTGCTTTGCAAACGGCTAATCAGAAGAACACAAAGTCTACTTCAAATATAAGTCTGCACTTTTTTTTACATCAATTTATACAGCTATAAAATCATGAAACATATTCAAAAGGTCTCATTTTATTTGGTGCTTACTTACTTAAGTATTTCCAGTAGTGTCTGTGATATGGAGTATGGGTATTATCACAGGAAGTGACTCTTTCTTAATGGCAGGTTATTATAAAAATCCAATTTCCACATGGTTAGTGCCACTTTAGTGCCATTTTTTCCCTTGACTTGCAATTTGCACAAATTATCCCAATTTTAATGCAAAAAAAAAAAACGCACATGAAACCCTGCAAATTATGTTGCAATTTTTTGGGAAAAAATCTTTTGGGCACAATAATCACAACAAACCTCCGCGAAACCCTGGAGGGACTGATTTATCCAGCTGCAGGACGAAGCAGGATGTAATTGGTAGCCAGCTGGCATCTTGCCACATCTCACTGGATCCTATACCAGTGTTTGTCAAAATATGGATCTAGCCCAAAAATGGGTCACTGTTTGCTTCAGGTGAGTCCCAGGGACCAGAGAACCAGAGCATCGCTACGTTTGAATGGGCCTGAATATCAAGAATTGTGACTTGAAGCCCAGCTGTTGACAAAAGCATTCTGTCCAGTCACACTCATGTTTTCACTATTACTAGTAAACATTTCACTTGAACTGAAAGTTGACATTGTCCTTTATGTGGGGAGTAGGTTATAGGACTCTGAGGTCAAGGAAACCAGTCCAAAATCAATTGTGGAATTTAAAATTTTTTTTTTTTCGTTAATGTGAAAATAAGACTGCTCATTTCAGATATATAAATTGTAAATGTGGCAACAGTTTAGCTGCACCTCAGTAGGACCCATTCTGCCTGGCAGCAGCAACAGCAGCAGCAGCCGAGGCTTGTGGGTAACCAGCTGGCCTTGAGCCAAGAGTCTCTGGGTCCTCCAGACTAAAGCACTTTCTAGTCAAACATACAAATCCAACTTTTACCACTACAATACACACATACACACACACACACACACACACACACACACACACACACACACACACACACACACACACACACACACACACACACACACACGCACACACCCACACACACACACGCACACATGCGCACACACACACTCACCCAGACAGACACACACACACACACACACACACACACACACACACACACACACACACACACACACACACACACACACACATACACACACACACACACCTCTTTCTTTTGCCAAGTCTATAAAGGTATAGTGCAGGTCACACACTTAACACCTCCTCATCCTGAGCATCCTCAGCCCTAATGTACTGAAACAAACATCTACAGTGTCTGCTCTCTACATGAAAGCACTCAACAATCACACACAT